>ML853165.1:0-29812 GCA_009831015.1 Picea engelmannii | reverse complement strand
GACAAGTCAAATAATTCTTATCCAAAAATGTAGAAGAAGACATACAAAGGTGCATACTTCTACCCATATTCCATATCCAATTGTTTTTCATTTGCTCTATCTATATTTATGATACTGGTTTGCAACTCTTTTGTTTTTTTTCCTTAGATACTACATATCTTCCTATATATTAACTTATCTTCATGTCAATTGTATTTTCTGTGCCGCTACCTTGAAATAAATAAAATTGTATTCCACATTTTTTTCATGTGTTTCTACGTAGCAACTTGCCTTCATGTCCATTGTATTCTCTGTATTGTTGCATTGAAAAAAGAACTGTGTAATTGAACACGAGGATGAAGCCTTATGTGCCACAACTAAGAAAGATGGAGTGCAATCTTCCAAAAGGTATGCCAACAGTGGTGCCAGAGAAAATACAATGCATATGCCTAATGCACATCCATATCAATTATGAACAATATACACATGTTCATAACGACTGTTTCACAAGTGATATGGGCATGAGAAATGAATCATCGCAAACATCAGCACAACGAAAAGGCCGAAGGTAAGGATTCATAGATTATTCTCTTTCTATGTTTGGGAAACAAATATCCTCAGTTATTTATTCTACTATGGCATGGTAAATATGTTTATGTCATTTACACCACATGATTTTTAGTTCACAAGAACTATCAACAAGTAGAAGTGAAACCTCATCATAGTGCAAGGTCTAGAGACTAAGAGGTATGGTTACAAAACTCTAATATGCATACTTTATCCAATTTGTACATATATTGAAGCTTGTCATATTCTAGAATATGCTTGCAAATAAGAATTCCAAGTCACAAGGTCTGTTGAGCTCCAACTATATTTCATGGTTGATAATTGTTTTCCTATAGTTGATGTGTTTCTATCGCTTGATAATTATTAGAGTAAGTGTTGTTGTGTGAGGCATAAAGTTATTTGCTCCATTTATTTTTCTTCTTCTATACTTACCCATTTTCCCCTTTTCTTCTTCCACTCTATTATCCATTTTTGGTTCTATACTTAGTCACATTTCTATGCTCGCGAGTTCCCGAGGTGGTAGAATGAGAAATTATATATCCATCTATATATTCACATCATGAGTCTGATAGACCTCCATTTGTTTCTATACTTATCCAATTTTATGGCTGTGGGTTCCCGGGTAGGTGTTATTGAACTCTCATGCCCCATGTTCGGGGTATACATATTGCACCCAAAACTTCAGTGATCTACAATTCAACCCTAGACTCCTCAAACTCGCAAGCCTCACTCTACCTACAATGACTTTGTTTGACCACCCCACCTTTCCATATACTTAGTCGATTCTTCAAATTTTCACGGGTTCAAAGACTCCCGGGTTCACAAAAGTTTCAAAGCATTTTTCTCTCCCCTCCATCCCCGCCACCTTCGCCCCTTCCCAATGCACATTAATTATTCTTTTACTAGTGAAAAATCACCACACAGGTTCAAAAATATTGGCATTAACAAGCGGAAATATCAAGGACATATCCTATTAAAACACATTAATGGGAGAATATTATGGAATCTAATGAATTTTTTTTGTGTCGATCTTGAATTGGCAAAACATTGTTGGTTGTTTTAGTTTCTTTAAGGAATCATCATAGTAAGAATGCAATATTGTGCTAGCCCACTATCATATACAAAGGTGTTGACGTGATTTCCCTCTTTAATACTGTGCATATATTACAACTTTCCATATTTGAGAATATTCTTGCATATAAAAATGTTAACTCATATATACACCATCTCTTTAAACTTGAACCAGGGTCTGTTGAGCTCCAGCTATATTTCATGGATAAGAATGTTTTTCCCACAGTTGATGTGTTTCTATCGCTTGATAATTATTAGACTAAATGTTGTTGTGTGAGGCATAAAGTTCTTTGCTCCCTTTCTTTTTCCTCTTCTATACTTACCCGTTTTTCCCTTTTCTTCTTCCCCTCTATTATCCGTTTCTGGTTTTATACTTAGTCACATTTCTATGCTCACAGGTTCCCAGGGTGGAAGATTTATAAATTATATATCCATCTATATATTCACATCATGAGTCTGACTGACCACCATTCATTTCCATACTTAGCCAATTTTATGGCCATGGGTTCCTGGGTAGGTGCTATCGAGCTCTCATGCCTCGTGTTCGGGGTATACATTTTGCAACCAAAACTTCGATGATATGAAATTTAACTCCGGTCTCCTCCAACTCGCAAGACTCACTCTAAATATGATGAATTTATGTAAATGCCTCACCTTTCCATACTTAGTCGATTCTTAAAAGTTTCATGGGTTCACAGACTACCGGGTTCACAAAAGTTTCAAAGCATTTTTCGCTCCCCTCCATCCCCACCACCTTCACCCCTTCCCAATGCACATTAATTATTCTTTTAATAGTGACAGCTCATCATGCAAGTTCGAAAATATTGGCATTAATACGAAGAAAGATCGAGGACATCTCCCATTAAAACGCATTAATGGGATAATATTATGGAATCTGATGAATTTTTTTGTGTCGATCTTGAATTGGAAAAAAAATGTTGGTTTTTTTAGTTACTTTAAGGCATCATCATAGTAAGAATGAAATATTGTGCTAGCCCACCATCATCTACAAAGGTGTTGACGTGATGTCACTCTTTAATATTCTGCATATATTACATCTTGCCATATTTGAGAATTTGCTTACATATGAAAATGTTAACTCATATATAAAACATATCTTTAAACTTGAACCAAGTTATGTTGAGCTCTAGCTATATTTCATGGCTGAGAATGTTTTTCCCATAGTTGATGTGTTTCTATCGCTTGATAATTATCATACTAAGTTTTGTTGTGTGAGGCATAAAGTTCTTTTCTCCCTTTATTTTTCCTCTTCTATACTTACCCATTTTTACCTTTTCTTCTTCCCCTCTATTATTCATTTCTAGTTCTATACTTAGTCACATTTCTATTCTCGTGGGTTCCCGGGGTGGTGTTTGGCCCTTCATTTTTGGGAAATAATTGCACAAGTTTTGACTAAGCATGAGTTGCGCAAAACCTCATCAGAGGATGGGAGAAAGAGTAATAGAAATAAGTTAAGAAAGTCAGTGTGATGCCAACTAGGAAACAAACGGTTGCAACAGAACAAGAAAGTGCGCAAGATGAGAAGGAAGACACAACCTAGCTATATATATAGGGCTGAATATAAGGGTAAAAGGGTTGAATAGAGTTGGGTTGGGTTGAGTAGAGTTGGGTTAGGTTGAGTAGAGTCAAGTTGATCAGAGTCGCCCAAGTTTAGGGATTAGTAGTTGATACTTGTTGTAAGTCAAGAGAAGACAAGAAAGACTCTGTAATGAATTAGAACTATCAGTTGGAGAGTTGGAGCTTTGAGATATGAGTCCAGAGCCAAGAGTCTGTAATGTACCCTACTGTGTGATTCTGAGTCTGTAAATAGAGAAAGATATCAAAGATAATAAAGATAATAAAAAGAAGGATCAGATTTTAAAATATGATGTGCCCTTGTTTGGTTACTTATGCATTACGCCAGGTATTTATGGCTTATGAGTTCTATTTGATGGTTCTATGTTTAATTTTTTATTGCAATGTAAGTAGGTTCAATTATTTCATTTAGATGGCTCAGATCTGTTAATGAATCTTGTGCAAGAACATGAATGAGTTCCAAATTCTCTATGGATCCTCTTTAGTCTACTTCATACCCTTCCCTATCTATCTATCTCAGCAGCCCTTTAGGTGAGACTTTTTCTCTTCAGAGGAGATGAAAATGCCAGCGCTCTAGACTACTGAGTACCTTTTATCGGTAACCTGAGAAGGACCCTGGTCTGATCAAATTCGCGCCAACAAAATGGTTCCATTGTTGGGACCTGTGTTAAAAGGGAACCTGTAGGGAGAATGTTGCCATTGATCTATAGATCTGGTATTGATCAATGGTGGGAAACGAATTGTGAAGCCTTTATATGGAAAGAAGCAGGACTAATAAGAAAATCACTGGAAAACACTCGTGAAGCAATCTTTTACTCAGAAAGATCAAGCGACTAGTATGATATTTTCTGGGTTAAATTCCCAGAAGAATTTTTTCACTACATAAAGAGGCTCCAAGAAGCTCCAGAGTTCCAAGGACGGGCCAAGAATATATGTGCGTGGGATACCAAAAATTTAGCAGCACTCTAGAGGTTGGATTTCCTAGTCACATGAGCTGTGGATTTATGGGTTAGCACCATGCTAGTAGAATACATAATCAAATTTGCAACTGAGAACCACCAGTCTTTCTCATGGGCAGATGAAATTTTCAAGAAAGGTGCAAGGGGAAGACTGTTGAGAGAAATCCCCCTGTGGATTAAGGCTTTCTTGATGGAGGAGGGTACGTTGATTATGTCCCCAACCGAGATGGAAGCATAATCACCCTCACTTGGGGTAGGGCGAGAGGTGGTGAGGTTCATGGAATGAGAAAGGGGAAGGGTTCTTTGAAAAATGGGGGGGGGGGGGAATAGNGGGGGGGGGGGGGGAATAGCAAGAAATAGATTCAAGAGATGAGAGAGCCTTGAAGAGAGCCGCCATATTTGAGAATTGGTGGAGCGGAAAGATCAAGAAAGCCACAAGACAATATACAAAGTTGAGGAAAGAAGGAGGATCAGTAGAAGTAGAGGAAAGACAGATGGAATAATTGCAGAGGATGAGAATATAGGAATGATTGGCCAGTCAAATATTAAACAAGAGAGAAGCAAGGAGAGCAAGAAGTCCCTAGGAAGCAGGACAAGAAGGAGAAAGTGTGGAGGTAAGAGAGGAGGAAGCCGACATGAATCTTGGAGGAGAAAGAGAATATTCAACCCCAATAATAGGAGAAATCAGGAATCCGGCATAAGAAATCATCCCAGTAGAAGATAACGAGACCCCCCAGATCAAAGAAAATTGCCCTGAATCTAGTGGCGCCAGCCCTAAATCACCCATACCCCAAGTTCCTTTTATATAAGCAGTAAGTTCGGTACTACCATCTCATGCTAGTTTTGTTCCAGTACAATTAGTTAGTCAGTCACAAATAGGAAGTGAAGGTACAAGGAGAACATTGGGATCCCTTGGTAGATCACAAGCAAGACCATTAGGGTTCGTATTGATAAAAACAATAGGACCAAAAATGGCCAGTTAGGTGGGAGGTTTGATTTCCCAATACCCATAATTTTGGGTAAGGGAGATGAAGATGTTGAGCAGCACTGGTTCTTGTGTGAAGCCATCTGGAGATCCAAAGGGACTCCGGATGAGAATAAGTTGGTCGAGTTCCAGACTACCTTGAGAGGTCGTGCTCTCAAGTGGTACATGAAGATCATTGAACCAGGAGTGCCAGGGATGCAAGGTCAAGTGTTCACACTTGGCTAGGTATGGACGAGGTTCATAGAAGAGTTCAAATTACCTCAGTCAGAACAATAGGCGTTATCTGAGTTGCACAAGATCTAACAGAGGGAAGGCGAATCAGCCTGGGAGTACAACTAGAAGTTTAAATATGGCATATGGAGGTTGGCACATCGAATCCATGAAGAACATCAAAGGGAATGGTACATTCAGGGGATTCTTTCTCTAACTCAGATTCCACTAATGCAACAACAGATATCCACATTGACATACACCTTGGAACAATCAATGAAGATTGAATCTAGGGCAGGATACCCTAGGAGCTTAAGAATAACCTGACCCCCAGTAGATGTGAATATGGCACAACTACCTGGGAATATATCGACACTTATAGAAAAGATTAAGGAGATGATGATACCTAGTCCAGGACGACCATAGGTTTGGTGCACTGGATGCTATACGGAAGGTCATTTGGCAAATGAATGTTCACGAATGAGGGGACTAGGATATCCTCAGAATCTGATGGTACCCCTAGCAGGACCTACATGAGGAGTTGCACAAGTATCGATGAACTCACCATTCCATAACCCCACCCCATATCATGCTTTCCTAGGAGGCCAAGTAGCACCAACAACATAATATTGTGAGATCTGTTGAATCTTTGGGCATGGACCAAGACAGTGCCCCATAATGCAGAAGTATTTGATAGTACCAAACATAGTACACTATGAGTTCTGTGAATCCACCACACATACTACCAATCAATGTAGAGCATTGGATGCACTTGCAGACGGGATAGACCGAACAACATTCAGGGTGAATGAAAACCTGCAGGGACCAGGAAGAGGTCAAGGAGGTGGAGCTGGAGGATACTTTAGAGGAGGAAGAACTAGGGGAAGAGGACCAAGAATATGTTATATATATGATGAACAAGTTCACTTGGCCAAAGATTTTCCACATCCAAGGTGGCCATGGTGCTCTCACTGCAGAACCAACAGACATGGAATTGAAGACTGTCCAGAGTTAATCACAAAGTGGGAAGATAGAGTACGACAAAGAGGAACTAACCTTATCAGTTCAAAGATCAAGAGGATTTCTAAGGTACAGTTTCCCAATATCAATATCATTACTCGAGGAGGAGCGAAGACATAAGTTGATGTTGATAATCTACCTTAGATCCAAAAACCAACACCTAAGGGAGACATGTATGACCCCCTAAAGAAAAAATTGTTCTTTAAATATGCCATAGAAGTATTCCATAATATTCCTAGTCATGAAACACAAGAAACCCCCCCCCCCGCCCCTNGTTGAATGTTTACCCTAAGATGACACAAGTCCTTGCTTCAACCCCTGCACCCAAAAGCCTTGTAGTCATACCAAGACAGCCTGAGAAACCTCAAAATACAGTTGACCTCTGGTTTAAGTTATTCTCTGACATTCTGGGGAATGATCAACTAACAGAAAATTTGTGCAATGCACTGTACCAAGTCTTAGGGAATGAAGAAACCTCAGAAGCAAGGATAAGGGCTAGCCTTCCTGAGAAAAGTACTCAGAGAGTGCAGCGAAGAAAAGTGATAACCGGAAAAGAATTCTGACTGGTATCCCAGTTATATGAATTCAAAATTAATGATGTCATGTTGGACCTAGGGTCAGATGTGAACATTATGCCCAAGAAGACCTGGGAAGCCTTGGGAAAATTGAGACTGACATATTCCCCAATTTGGAAAACCAATACTGTATATTTCCCATAGGAAGACTGGAGAATGTCGAAATTGATGTAGCATGAGTAAAAACAGTGGTTGACTTTGAAGTCATTGAGATCATGGGAGACAAGTAACCCTACCCTATGCTACTTGGCATTGATTGGGCTTACGATAATTATGCAGTAATGGATTTAAAGAAAGAAACCATGAATTTTGAAGCTGAGGGAATCAAGGTAGTTCAACCTTTGGATCCATATGTAGGACCCGGGTACACAGAACCAAAAGACAATAATATGGAAGGAGAAGACCTATACCAGTTGTACACTATAACAGCTGGGACCAAAAATGATTATATAAACCCTACTGCAGATGGATCAGTAAGATGGAGAAGTATATAGCCAATAGATGAAGATTCAAAACTAGCTTTTGACAGCTAGCAACAAGGTTCCCATGAAACATTCTCAAGAAGATGCACAACTCTCAGAATGACCCAATGGGTTGGGACCGAAGTTAGATAACACCCAGTCTACGATGGAACCTCAAACCTAGACACATTTTTGCAAAACATGGAAGAGAATGTGAGAAAATATCAAAGAATCACGCTACCAGATATAGCTTTTCATAACACCCCCGTCATATGGTGGGACACTCATAAATTCATACTCAAAACTTGGGACGAGGTGAGGCAAGATATCAAGTACAGGTTCTGGAATAAGGAGCAACTGGATTTAGGGATGCAGATGAATCTCCTCGATGTGCAACTGTTCAATGGAGAATCAGACCCTAGAATACACATTGAACAGTGCATAACACAGTGGCAGGCCACAGAGATACCCTCTCACTTATAGGTTTAGATATTTCCCCATTCTCTAGGACCAATCTCGAAATCTTGGTTTGTACATGAGGAAACCAGGAGACAGACCAATGATTGGCAAACACTAGCAGCTCAATTTTTCAAAGACTTCTCATTCATAAGTAAGTACCCTAAACTTGAACTAGCCCTGCAAAAGATTCAATAACTTTTGTTTACAGCCAATATCAATAAGAGATCAAACTTTGTAGTGTGTCCCAATCATACCCAAGAACTTCAGAATAAATGCCACTTACCCTTGACTGAAAACCCTATATAATTCTATTAGATTGGCAAACATTCAGAAATCCTAGACGAATTAGAAGAACTGAGAAACCTAGCCGTCAAAGAGACAGAGGAGAGCAGATAAATCCAAAATATCATACCTAGCAAGAATGATAGTTCCTATAATTTAAAATTGAAGAGACTCAACATAGGGATCGAAGAGAAACCCAAGATAGCCTTGGTGGGAGATTACTGGGATGAACAAACTAGTCAGGAAATACAAAGTTTACTGTGGGAATATGAGGATTTGTTCCCAAAGACTTTTTCATAATTAAAGGGAATCAAGGGAGTCATGGGAGAAATGAAGATTGAGTTAAAACCATGATCCAGGCCTATTAGACATAGACCATACCATCTTAACCCTAGGATAAAAGAGAAAGTTAAGAAGGAGATTGACAAGATGTTAGAAGCAGGTCTCATTTTTCTGGTAGAAGAAGCCGAGTGGGTCAGCCCAATAGTCATCCAAAGCAAGAAAGACATAGAGGATATTAGATTCTGTGTAGACTATAGGAATCTCAACTCCGCCTGTGTGCATGACCCTTTCCCAACACCTTTTACCGATGAAGTACTCAAATAGATTGCGAGGAAGGAAGCATACTCATTTACAAATTTTTAGGATACCATCAAGTCAGGATTGCTGAAGAGGACAAGAGAAAGACCACTTTCATTACCGAATGGGGATATGTTGCATACAACGTGATGCCATTTGGCTTAAAGAACACCCCTACAGTTTTTTCCAGGATTGTGATAGAAGCCTTTAGAGAATTCATTCACAAATTTATAGAAGTCTACATGGATGATTGGACAATATATAGCTTGATCAAGGAACATGTAGCACTGCTAAGGCTAATGTTTGACAGATGCCACATGTATCTCAGAAAATGTATCTTATGTGTGCCACATGGCTATCTGTTGGGCCATATAGTCTACCGAGAAGGAGTATTGGTAGACCCATCTAAAGTTGTGATCATTTCGAATATGACGCCACCTATGAGTGCTAAACAGTTGTGCTCCACACTAGGAAACATAGGCTACTATCACAGGTTCATTCGAAGATATGCCAACATTACTACACCTCTGGAAAACCTCCTGAAAAGGGCTGAAATGTTCCAATGGACTCCCAAATGTGATAAATAATTTGAGACACTTAAGGAGAATCTCATTATAACACTGATTTTGATATTCCCAAACTGGGATAAGGAATTTCACGTCCATGTAGATGCTTCAAGAATTTCCTTAGGAGCTATCTTAATGCAACCTGGAGATGGAGCTATGGATCACCCCATCTAATTTGTGAGTTGGAAGCTGTCGCAAGTAGAGTGCAACTATACAACGACATAAAGGTAAGGATTAGTAATGATTTATGCTTTACATAAATTTATACATTATCTGCTAGGTTCCCATTTCAAATTCTTTACTGACCATTCCGCATTAAAATATCTAGTTAGCAAACCTGTTCTAGAAGGGAGAATTTGTAGATAGTTGTTGTTATTTCAGGAATTTTCCTTCGAAGTTATCATCAAGCGAGGACGATGCAATGTCGAACCTAATCATCTATCCAGACTAGAGTTAGAGAAAGTGGCGGAGCAATGGATGACCAGCTCCCAGACGCATATTTTTTCAGGATTGAGACCATACCGAGATATCTATAGGACATAGCAGTGTTTCTCAGTACAGGCGCCTGTCCTTAAACGTATTCTGCAACCCAGAAACACAATATGGTCGTTAGAGTAGTAGATTACCAGTTGATCGCCAGACAGTTGTATAAACTAGGACTAGACAACATTCTCAGATGATGCATCTTGGATCACGAAAGGAAGGATATACTCTGGGAATTCCATAGTGGAGTTGCAGGAGGCCACGTAGGAGGAAAGGCCATGACACAGAAAGTTCTACAAGTAGGACTTTGGCTGACAACACTTTTAAAGGATGCAAAATAATACACTAGATTGTGCGATGTTTGTCAATGGGTGGGCAAGCCGTCATGCTGATATGAACTACCACTACAACCAGTTAGAGCTCTGCAGGAATTTGAGAAATGGGCAGTTGACTTCATTGGACCAATCAACCTCACATCTAAACATTCAAAGGCTAGATACATCATTACTGCAACTGACTACCTTACCCATTGGGTAGAAGCAACAGTGGTACATGACTATTAGATAGATACTACTGCCCGGTTCATCTTAGAAAATATCATTACCCACTTCGGATGTCCCAGGAGCCTAACCAATGATCAGGGAACTCATTTCATTAGCAACACCATAGCAACACTTACAAAAAAAATTATGATTGAACATCACAAAAGAAGTCCATACCACCCACGGGCCAATGAACCAATCAAATCCTTCAACAAAATCTTGGAAAGGGGACTAACAAATGTCTGTTACTCAAACCGAGAGACTGTGATAATAGAGTTCCAATAGTACTATGGGCCTACAAGACAACCACAAAGAAACTCCATAGATACACACTGTTCAAGCTAGTTTATGGAAGAGAGGCAGTGGTGCCTACAAAGTTCATTACTCCAAGCCTGTATATTGCACAAGTCACACATATGACAGAAGAGGAATCAGTGGCGTAGAGACTTGCGAAGCTACAAGAACTCGAGGAAACCAGATTTCTAGCAAACTTCCATTAGTCGGTTGAAAAGGAAAGACACAAATCTTGGCACGATAGACACACTAAAACCAAGGTATTCACACAAGGGGACAAGGTGTTATTCTATGACAATCGATACAAGAAGCATCCTAGAAAACTGCGTATGCACTGGTGAGGAACTTTCATAGTTGCGGAGATCCAAACTTCAGGAGTAGTCAGACTCACGCCACTTGATGGTGCGCTACGACTGGGATGGGTGAATGGCATTTGCCTGAAGCCCTACCTATCTAAAAATTGAGAAATAAGGACAGTCACTCCAATTCGAAGGAGCTTGTACAATAGTTAGATTTGAGTTTTGTTTTCTTCTTGAAATGTTCTAAAATCAGTTAAAAATGTCTATGTGCACAGTGTTGTGCCATAGCACATAGTTCATTTGTTTTGTTTAAGCATTGGTTGCTACAGAACGAATGACTCAGTAGTATAGGAACCGAAGCAAGGAAAAGACCATTAATGTCAGTCATTAAATATGGCAGAGACAACCTTTGTGGTCGGAGGCACCATGAATCCCAATCCAATATGATTTATAAGCCATGTAAACCTAGTCTAGTCACAACCTTTATTGCCATTCTGGTACCCCGACTGACACTATTAATCCATAAAGTCGCATTATTCCAAGATGCCATCGAAGTTCGCGCCAGGACACCAACCCGTCAAACAGAAAGGTCTCAATTCGGCCACGTCCCTATTCCATTCAAATAAGTAAATGCCAAGATTGCCCAATAGGATTTACCTTTATTAAACCGTCACGTCGGACAACTCACACTCAGGTGCATCTATACGGTCATGATGATGAGAAGTTACTGCTAAAATTTCCCAGTTAAGCCAGGTATAAGGCTCTCATAACTCTGTCGAGAATGTATTGTTTCTAAAAATGAGCATAACCATTTCCAAATTCAACAACGTGAACCGGTTGGGACCACTGTAAAAGCTGCAGATGTAGCGCTAGTTCTTATCTTCCACAGAAGCACGAATGCCAAGAGCCACAACAAGTCGAAGAACCATGATGAAAGAAGAAATACTAGATGAGCCCTACGACCCTTGGGTCAAGATCGTGGGAGACCTCAAAGGGAAGGTATAACATGTTAAGCTACTCGAACTTGACCTCACGAACTCAGCCTTGTTGCCATAGATGCACACAGTCTCCTTTTGGGAGATAGCTTTGGATGGAACCGTAGACATGCAATTTGTACCGAGAGAAGATTTCATCAACCTATTTAACTCCACCATCATGAACCTGAGAGACTTACCAGTCTTTGGTATCACAGGCAAGATTGGGGGCTTGTTGACGGGTGAAATTGACCGCTCGTCAACTAGAAGAGTGAGTCTGTTCTGGGGTTGTCTAATTAACCCAAGCCGTTTGGATTGACTCACCCTGACGGGTTTAATGGCTCTGTTGGCCAATATAAAGTTCTATGGGAAGCGAAAAACAACTAAAAGAAATATAATAACTTACTAAATAATAGTTTTTGAAATATATATGTACGTCTATATATATATATACAATTTATCTAAGTAATATTTATATAATAGTTCTATTTATCATATATACAATATGTACAAATCACAAGTTTTAATCTAAACTCATAAAAATCGAATGTAAATGGGTTCTTTTAACAACATTAATAAAGACAACGAAAATACTAAGTATTTTTTATTTGTTTTCTTGTATGTATACATTCAAATATTAAACTACTTAATTAAGCAGAAAGATATAGATAGTGGAAATCATTCTATATGTAAAAAACTTCTAAAATAAGCAAGAAAATGAAATAAAATAACAGACTAACCTATTAATGCATCCACCGGCTGTACAATAGAGAATATCCAGCCACCTTTATCCGAGAAGTAAACCTGAACGAATCTTAAGATAAAGTTGTAATATGCATTATGTTTCATTCAAGTCTGCGTGTAACTGTCCATACTCCAGTCCCAGGCTGAGATCATCTACTGTTTACAAAATGATAGGTTTATAAAGACCTCAGGAAAGATAATTGTTTCTGTTCTTGAGATCAAATTTGTTTCAAAAATAAAGGGGGATGCAACCACCCTGATCCTACTAAATCCTAAGAAAACGAACAACAATTCATTTCTATCTATTCAAACTACATCATAGATGTGGCTGGAAGGTCTCAAGAGTGCCTCAAATCATTTTGACATCATGGATCCCTGAATATCCTGGCAGAGAAATTAAATATAAATATTTCAGATACCTTTTCTGTCATTAATTTACACAATTCAAATTGATATAACTGGCTACAAAATCTTACGATTCTGTAGCTAGTTATAATAGTAAATGAAATCTCAAAATTTATTTAATAAATAAAACAAACTAATTTAATAATGAAAAATAGTTTATCCAGCAAACCAAATAATCTAACTTAAGACTGAAATCAAACATGCTATTAATCTAAGAGATCATACCTGTAAACATGTAATCAAATCGTATCATGAAACCTTGGAGTTTACAATGGCTATAGCAGCCTCGACGTTTTTAAATATCACATGACCTGTGGTTTTAATACCTTTTTCTTTTCCCTGGAGGATAGATTCAAGCCTGTGGTTTTCGTTTGTTAAAACATCGATCTGCTCTTTTAAAACCTTAACCCGTGACTATAGAACTGGGATATCCGTATAATATCTTTCAATCCATGATAAACAGACCTCACACTGTAACTGTGTGGTGTTTGCATCAGAACAAACAAGATCGTGGACCAGAGAGCCCTCCATACGGATAGTAGATTTATTACAAAGCTTGACACCAGGAAACTCTGGATTGCCTTTCAAACAGGGAGGCAAATTATCGACAAAGTTATAGGGTCGGTCAGGGTGTGTCCCGAATCAAAAAGGGTCATCCTCTGCAAGGAATTTGTCAATTTCAAAGTCTGATCTTTTGTTAACCTCGATCATGCTGATAGCGTTTGCATGAGAATTTGTCCTATTACAAAGACTCTGTGATATCAATTTCTCAGCCCTTTTGTTTTTAAAATTGATATCAACACTGCTCTTAAACCTCTTTCCTGTAGATTTCTTTACAATTTTAACACAGTCCTTTGGATGTGCAATCTGTTGACTAGCCTATTGAATGACCTTAGGATCTATCAAGGGTTCGTTGTTAGGGGAAGAGACACAAGTCTGTGGAGGTGAAAGAGATGTCGTCGGGTGGAAAAGGGTTTCCTCAACAACGAGTTTATCTACTTCTCCCAATTTAGGGTTACCATAACCATTTTGGGTTATAAATGAATCCCAACAGTCATCATGTGACTCTAATTGATGTATGAGCAAGATTTTAACTAGGCCGTGATGAAAAAGGCTAGAGTCTGACCTCTGTTTCTTATATCCTTTCCCCATTTTATAAAGACTCTTGACCAAGTAATACGGCATATTCAAAGGGAAACCCATAAAACTCATAAGCAGACGTAAATGGTACAAAAATACAAGCCCGAACCATCCCTCACATGGAACAAATTACTTTACCACAACGAGTAAATCATGCCACCGAGATTTTAAGAATGAAATTTGCATACCTCTATCACAGCTTGTTATTTTTCGATATGTAAACAGCAGGGTCCAAGGGACTTCCTCCACTTTTGCATTTTTAAACCATTTTTTACCACTCGTTGGCAATCCCGTGGCTTGACTTAGAAACTCCTCGGTAACCTCCAGTTTCACATCACCAATTTTCACCCTACAACCATCAAAGGATAAGGCAAATTCTTGGGCAACCTGAAGATTAAAACCCTAAAACTTCCTGATGAAGACGAGCCAGCCATTTCTTTCCAAATCTTCTCTAGCATCGTTGTATGAGAGTAGGGTTTGGACACCATTTGGTTCAATTCTTACGACAAGAGACATACTGGATAGGAGGGTAATCAAACAAACACAACATACAATTAGGGTTTGTAAAAATGAAACAGAGCCATAACCCCGAGCCCAACAATGAACAGTGTAAAGATTACTACGATGGGATAGTCATTTAATTAAAATGCATTTGAAGAGGTTTGTGAAACATGAGGCCATCCTTGGAGATAATGGCAACTTGTAAATCATATGTCACCTTGCATTCAGTACGAGCTAGGATCGAATCATTAAAACAAAGATAAGTGCATGCATCGTGGGTTTGATTACATAGTTTGGGTAAGTTAAAAATTGAAAAACGAAAGGTTTTGTAAAAGAAACATAAACAAGGATCAAACCAAAACTATACAAAGAATCAAATGGTGGGGATCTTATATTCATAAAACCATCAACTTCTTAAGCATGCTTGGAATTGAAAGGATAAAAAACAAAGAGGGTAATATCTTCAGGGAAAGGAATCAAAACTTCATGATAAATTATATAAACAATTTACCTTCAATGAAAATTTAAAACTGTAATTGCAGTCGCAAGTTTTCATGCTTTTAGTCATGAAAACGAAGCATGAATAGACAATAGGTAAAAGCGACGATTTAAAATTGTCGTTTCAAAATTGCTCATGAAGAGTAATGAAATTTCATGACCCTGTGTAGGCAGCTATGTATATTATTTAATTGATATAAAAAATAACAATTATATTATTGCTGCCAACAATGGAGACATGCTAGGAGAAGCAGTTATCTCTGTTACACGAACGAGTTCAGGTTAGAAAAATCTGAAAAACAACTGAAAAGTCATTTGAACATCTCAAATAATCATGACACAGTCTAGTTTCAGATAACTTTTATTTTTAAAGAAATGAAAACTGGTGACAAACTTGGCAAAAGAAAGCCATGATGTTAAGTTAAAATCTTCAATACTGTTGGCAGGGCCACTGCAGCCAATAGGCGTTCATAGCCTCGACAGGGATGTCAATTAACCCACTCTGACATCTGTATTCTGTCAAGAAATTTTAGATCAGAACGAAGGACGCTTAGGGCCAAAACGAAATTCATATCTAAGAATTTTCTTTTACCTGACATTGCTTCGCTGCCAGCAGGCCTGTTCACTACCCCGACGAAGTTATATTGGCATCATGCATGCATTTACCCGCTGCCAGCAGACCTGTTCAGTGTCCCGACAGGTTTACAAACATTTCCCACAACTCTCTGAGAGTTTATTCACATTCTGATATAGTTTTAAAGACATTTAGTAGAGCGGGGTGACGCTGAAAATTCAAGTTTTTTAACATATCTTAATATTTCCACAGGCCTTTAAATTTTTTGTCCTGTCCTTTATCAAGATCCAAAAATATTTTATTAATAAAACTAACTTTCAAGAACAGGGAGACATCGTTGAGTTGCTCTCTTAAAGAACAGGGACAGGGTAAAAAGATTTTTAAAAATGGTCATGAATAATTTCAAGTGCATATTGAAACTGAGAAAACACTTTTTAGACAAAAAGTCATCTTTAACCAGGCTATAATTTCCAAGAAATACAACACTTAATGTTCTGACAACTTTTAGCAGTTATTTTCGAGGGGAAGTCTTCTGTTTTCTTTGTTTGAGCTAGCCCGTGGTGCAGGCATGTGTGCTTCAAAAAGAAAGACTGATAAGCATAAATGAAAAACAAAAACAAACCAGAAAAGAAAAGCAAACAGTAAGGAAAACAAAACAAAAAATATTTACAAAAGGTGTATGGGAGAGTCATCAGGTAAAGTACTTTTTGAGAGCTTTTCCATTCACCGGGAAGGTGTCTGGCTGTCCCTCTAAATTCTGTAGGCAAAAGGAACTGGGACCTAGTTTCTCAGCAATTAAAAATGGTCCCAACCACAAGTTTTGAAACATAGTATGCTCTCCTTTTCCCTCATGAGGTTTGTCCCACTTAAGGACAAGATCACCTACCTCAAAATTTCTATCTGAGGCGGAATTGGAATCAAACCAGTTTTTGACAAAAAGTTGATGTTGATCCAATTTTCATTTTTCTTGAGCCCTTACCTCTTCTAACTTCAACAAAGAGTTAATCCAACTCTCCAAGGGAGAAAAATCTTCTTCTTGCACCTTCTGCGATAACTGCACAGATGGAAGAAGGACATGTGGTGGAAGAATCGCTTCCCTGCTGTAAATGAGAAAAAAGGGGGAATTACCAACAACAGTTTTAGGAGTTACCCTGTCAGCCCAGATTGCATTAAATAGTGCATTATGCCAGTTTTTATGGTTTTCAGAGATCGTTCTCTTGATGATTTTGATCAGGTTTTTATTAGTTGATTCTGTCAAACCATTGACTTGAGGGTAATACCTGGCAGAGTATTTTAATTTTATTCCTTTTTCTAGAGCGAAATCACTCATTTCAAGAGATGAAAAATAGGAATCATTTTCAAATACTAGGCATTCAGGAATACCAAAACGAGTGATAATATTTGAATTCAGGAAGGATATTACCTCGCTGGTGTTTACAGCTTTTAATGGCACAGCCTCAAACCATCTAGTGAAATAATATGTGGCTATTATGATGTATTTATGCTGTTACGAGGATGTTGGATTGATTGGGCCTATAATATCCAGGCCCCACTGCTGAAAAGGGGAGTCTACCGAAACTGGTTGTAGTGGGAATGCTGGTTTCTGTACTCGTCCAGATGCCTTTTGACAGATTACACACTTGCGGCATAAGGCATGGGTGTCTTTGAAAAGAGTAGGCCATTGATAACCTTCTCTTAATACTTTGTGGGCAGTGGTGTCTCCATCAAAATGCCCACCAGCTTCCCCTGCATGTAATTCCAATAAGACTTTTTCTGCTTCATCTTTTTCAAGACAGCGCATAAGTATTCCATCAAAATTTTGGCGAAAAAAAATACCGTTTACCAACTGAAAAGAAGCATATTTTAATCTCAATGCTCTCCTCCTTTTTGGATCAAGGTGTTAGGGAGATGATCTGTGCATAAGATAAAACTTGATGTCATCGTACCAAGGACTAGTAAGGTTTTGTGCACAACAAATTTGATTTTGATTGTGCTGATCTTGAATTAATATATCAATTTCATTTTGTTGTCCTATAGCTGAATCAGCAACCAAATTACATAAACCTTGGCCTCTAACAATCTGTGCTAGGGTAATTTATATGTCGTATTCTTGTAAGGAGGTGACCCAATTTGCCCTTTTTTCACCCAGTTCTTTCTGCACTAACAAATTTCTGACAGCAGGGTAAGGGACAATGATTTTTGTCCTAGATTTCAGTAGATAAGATCGAAAGTGCTTTACTTCTTTAAAAATAGTGTAAGCCTACTGATCTACTATTGGGTAATTAAGTTCTACTCTCTTGAAGGCTGAGCTCATAAAGGCAATTGGGACTTCATTGTTTTTAGTATTCTTTTGGGTTAGGGAAATAACATAAGACCGATCAGATGCAAACGTGTAGAGGGTGAAGTCTCGTGAAAAATTAGGCCTCATTAGAGAAGGAGCATCTACTATAGCCTTTTTTATTGAATCAAAATCCTGACTTTCTAAAGGTCCCCAATGGTATTGTACATCCTTTTTTATTAAATTTTGTAATGGTCTGACATTTCTGAAAAGCTGGGGATGAACCTCCTAACAAAGTTTATCTGTCCTAAGAAAGATAGCATGGACTTTTTTGAAGAGGGAGGGGGTAGTTTTGAAATGACTTGGGTCCTTTCAGGGTCAATAATCATCCCTTCATTTGATATAATGAATCCGAGGAGCTTACCTTGTTCTACTGCAAAGACAATTTTTTTTGGATTTAAAGAAATACTGTACTTACGACATCGCTGTAGAACAGATTTTAGATGAGCTAGATTATCTCCTTTATTCTTTGAGAAGACAGTGACATCATCTAGATAAAATACTATAGATTGATTGATTAAGCCACGGAAAGTGATATCCATCACTCTGTGAAAGGTGGCACCGACATTTATGAGCCCAAAGGGCATCTTCCTATAAGCGTAGGTACCCCACGGAGTACAGAAAGTGGTTTTGAGTTGGTCTGGGGGAGACATAAGGACTTGGTTATAACCTGAAAAACCATCTAGCAGCGATAATCTTCAGAACCAGATGCTTGTTGAAGGATCTGTTCCATGGGAGGGACAGGGTAGTTGTCTTTATCAGATGCTCGATTTAAATTTCGAAAATCGACACATAGTCGGATTTCACCACTCTTCTTCCTCACAGGGACAAGATTAGAGACCCACTGTGTATGTATTTCTGGGAAGATTATTTTAGCATTCAAGAGTTTGTTTAATTCTTTCTTGACTATTGGTTCAAGTTTTGGGTGCATCTTTCTTAACTTTTGTTGAAAAGGTTGGATCTGGGGTTTCATGGGAATAATGTATTGTATGATGTTAGGATCAAAAGTCTTTAGGTCATCGTATGTCCAAGCAAAGACATCTTTGAATTCCTTAAACAACTTAATAAATGCTATCTTTTCTTTCTTAGAACATCCCAACCCCAAATGGATGCACTGTGGGTTATATTTAGTTCCTAAATTTACTTTTTCATGTGTTAAGGAAGAACTATTTGTTTTACAATTCACTGATTTTCTGAATTTATCGTGAAGATCATAAATTTTTTCTAATCTAACCACAAATTTTGGGATAGAGTTTACCATGTCTGATGCAGACTCTGGCGATCTTGGATCTAGTATTACCGTAAAATCGTGAAGGTTTTCATCGTGGGTACCTTCGTCGATAACTGCACTCTGGAAAATCTCTTCCATGTGCAAAAAACTAATGATCCGTTGATCACCATCGAAGACTCTCCAATTGGTGATGTTTTCTGGGATGAATGGTCTGAACAACAACTCAACGGAAAATGAATTCGGAGATAGGCCTTCTACAGGAAAAAGTTTTGAGGCGACGTTAGCTAACAAATCAGCCTCAGAATTATTCAATCTAGGAATAGAATTTATGTTAAATGTAGAAAACTTGTTCATTAAATTCCATACCTTAGTCTAATAGATTTTCAGGTGTGGAGATAGACAATGGATAGATTTTTTTACCTGTCTAACCACAATTTTTGAATCACCAAAGACAGTCAAATTCTGAATCTTCAAATCTAGTGCTTTCCTGAGACCTTGCAGGAGTGCCTCATATTCGACCATATTTTTTGTGCATTCAAGTTCTAACCAGCAAGCAATCAAAGTTTTGTTACCTGCTGGATCAATGAGCACGCACCTTGCACCATCTCCTTCTTTAGATTTTGATCCATCAAAGTAAAGAGACCAGATTTGATTTTCGTCAAGTGCATGTGACCACAGAGAGAAGGTTGTTGACTGTGTGCATGTCATAATTTCAGATTGTTGTTCCGGGTCAGTAATGGTAGAATTTTCAGCCATGAAATTGCCAAAAAAAGTGTCCATCCCATGTATTTCAGGTGAATTGGTGGAAGTAGTGAATGGTTCATTAGGATCATTTAAATCGGTTACCATGAACTTAAGATAATGCTCACGATTTACCTTGATTATGTTAGGCTTTCCGTTCTTGGGAAGCCACAAGTGAGACCAATCAGTTGCAAAATAGCCATGTAGTTGTTTAGACCAATCTCTACTTAAAAACAAACCATATACTTCTGGGATATCTATGACAATAATATCAATAACTTGATGGACTTTAGGATTAGATGTTAATCTGATAAGCACAATTTTTAATTCACCTATTACTTTAACACTAGTTCGATCAAGTTGGATAATTTTTAGGCTGGATGGTTAAACTTCGGCATTAATTTTTTGACAAACAAACCAAGGCATTACGTTTGATGATGTTCCTGAATCTACCATATAGTTATGTACATTCCTATTGAAAATTTCAAAAGTCAACAAAAGGGAGGGACATTTCTGCGAGTATTAACAACAGAAGTTTGTTGTTTTTTTATTGCAACCCCTGAAACTAATTTATCTACATTTGTTACACTTTTTACAACAAGGTCTCTTTTATCAGAAGGCTCTGACGTTGTTTTGGCGGAGACCTTTTGAGGTGTTTTGGGGTTGTTTTCAGCAACTTTGTTGATGTTCGGATTGTTATTTTTGTTGTTTTCTGCAATATTCTGCAACATCTTTTACAGAAGAAAGGGGAATTTTAATAATTCATAAACAGAAATGTTAGCCCTAAGTTTTTTTAGATCCTCAATCAAATCATACTCTAAAATTGGGGCTGATGAATTTTGTTTAGTTTCAATTGATTTAGACTGTTTTGGAGGTGCATTAGTTACAATTTCAGAAGAAGACTTATTTGTTGTCTTTCTCCTGGTATTGTAAGGATGCACTATTTCGAAATTATCTTGAAAAATGCTATCTGAAAAATGTCCAAAAATGTTTGGGGAGGATTCATCCTCTTCCACTATCTCTTGTTCAGCTACTTCTTCAAGAATCTCGGGAGGAATCAAGTTATCATGTGCTTCTAGAATCATCTGAATAGAAAATTGTAAGCTTTCTAGATTCAGGCCTTCAGAATTTGAGTTAGGCCGATTTGTGGGAAAAGGATTTCTAAAAGGGGGTTTGTAAGGCCCTTTGCTTGAAGAAGCTTCTTCAGCCGATCTTTTCAAATCTATAACTTGATTAGACAACTTCTGAATGACTTTCTGTAAGTTTTCTAGATCCGAACTATCTGGTTGAGTTTTGTTTTGGGGAGGTCTAGGAAGGATTTTGATTTTCTTCTTGGAGGATGAAATAGTCTCTACCTCGTTATAGGTATTGTCTTTTAGGCTGAGAATATATTTCTCGATTTGACTCGCCTCTTCGAAGGCTTCTAACAATGTGGCTTTCTTGGACTTTTTTACCCAAATGGCTATGTTTTGATGTAAGGCTTTCGTGTAGTATGCGACGATAAGATTTTCGAAAGGCATTGAGTCCATAGGGATTCGATTCTTTAATGTTAGGAACCTTTGATTAAATTCTTTTATCTTTTCTTTGGAGTTCATCTTTAAACTAGAGAGTTCCATGACTAGAACTTCAAAGGATTTGTCGTCTCCGAATTTCTCAAGGAAACAGGACTTGAATCTATCCCATGAGACAATGGTGTCGGGTTGTTGGGCAAAGTACCAGGTAGAGGCATTGCCTTCAAAAGTGTAGGGAAAAATCCTACATACTAAGTCTTCATGTTCAACACTACGGAGCCTAATGGCTAGCATGAATTTTTTGATATGATCCTCAACAATTTGCTTGGATTCTGGGTCAAATTTAGGGAGCCATTTCTCCAGATGTTTAGGAAAAGGATGCTGGGGCCCAGGTATGGCCACTTCATCTTGATTGAGGCAAGGTCTGGTGGGATTGTTCGGATTGACCATAGGTGTGGGTGGTGTCGAAGGATGAGATGAGGAACTGCCTTCGTCTGATGATTCTTCTCTAGAAGAAGAAGGAGATGAAGGGGGTGGTGATGGTGGAATACTAGATCCTCCTACTGCAGGAGTGAGGATGTGATCTGGGTCTGTAGAGTTTAGGGTAAGATCAATACCTTCAATTTGTTCCCTGATATCAGAGAATTCTAATGGTTGGTTCAAAGGCCGACCTAGTTGTCTGATATGGGCCAAGGCACTATGCATCCTTATGAGGGATTGACGAACAATTTCTTATACATCGGCCCCTGGGGGGTTTGGAGTTACTGGTTTGATGGTGATCCGTGGATTTACGTTTGATGTGGTTGTTGTTTGAGGGACAATGTTGTCATCATAACGAATTCTTGTTACTATAGGTGAGCGGGTAGGTGGGGGAGGAGTCTTGCGACCTCCTCGTGCCATTAATAGTATTCAGGCCCTCCTTCTAGCACCATTTGTTGATAGGTGAAATTGACTGCTCGTCAACTAGAAGAGTGAGCCCAGTCCG
The DNA here is from genome assembly GCA_009831015.1 of Picea engelmannii. Taxonomy (NCBI): domain Eukaryota; kingdom Viridiplantae; phylum Streptophyta; class Pinopsida; order Pinales; family Pinaceae; genus Picea; species Picea engelmannii. Next base: position 7,243 of record ML853165.1, on the reverse strand, counting down.
GGGTTGTCGAATTAACCCAAGCCATTTGGATTGACTCACCCTGACGGGTTTAATGGCTCCATTGGCCAATCTAAAGTCCCATGGGAAGAAAAAAATAACTAAAAGAAATGTAATAACTTACTAAATAATAGTTACTGAAATATATATGTACGTCTAGATATATATATATATATATACAATTTATCTAAGTAATATTTATATAATAGTTATATTTATCATATATACAATATGTACAAATCACAAGTTTGAATCTAAACTCATAAAAATCGAATGTAAATGGGTTCTTTTAACAACAGTAATAAAGACAACGAAAATACTAAGTATTTTTTATTTGTTTTCTTGTATGTATACATTCAAATATTAAACTACTTAATTAAGCAGAAAGATATAGATAGTGGAAATCATTCTATATGTAAAAAAATTATAAAATAATCTAACAAACGAAATAAAATAACAGACTAACCTATTAATGCATCCACTGTCTATACAATAGAGAAAATCCAGCCACCTTTATCCGAGAAGTAAACCTGCAACGAATCTTAAGATTGCTACAAATAAATGTGAAACAATATGTTGGAGATTGAGTTTTGATAACAGAACATATAATGGACACAGTCACAGTGATCTTATGATGTATAAGTAACTACAATGAGATAAGCCTCGCTATAAGAACTTGTATTTAAACATTCAATAGAAAATTAGAGATAAATATCCTAATTTAAATTGGATAGATGATCACTGTGTATTATATCTGAAACATAAGATATGGACAACATGTAATAAAAGAATTATCCCAAGTTATAATAAATCATGAAGACAAAGGCTATCACCATCTATTATCACATTGAAATAAACAAAACCTAAACTAAAACATGATACACAAAAGCTAAGGATGTAATATGCATTATGTTTCATTCAAGTCTGCGTGTAATTGTCCATACTCCGGTCCCAGGCCGAGATCATCTACTGTTTACAAAATGATATGTTTATAAAGACCTTAGGAAAGATAATTGTTTATGTTCTTGAGATCAAATTTGTTTCAAAAATAAAGGGGGATGCAACCACCCCGATCCTACTAAATCCTGAGAAAAACTAACAACAGTTCATTTCTATCTATTCAAACTACATCATAGATGTGGTTGGAAGGTCTCAAGAGCGCCTTAAATCATTTTGACATCATAGATCCCTGAATATCCTGGAAGAGAAAGAAAATAGAAAGATTTCAGATACCTTTTATGTCATTAATTTACACAATTCGAATTGATATAATTGGCTACAGAATCTTACAATTTTGTAGCTAGTTATAATAGTAAATGAAATCTCAAAATTTATTTAATAAATAAAACAAACTAATTTAATAATGAAAAATAGCTTATCCAGCAAACCAAATAATCTAAATTAAGAAAGAAATCAAACATGCTATTAATCTAAGAGATCATACCTGTAAACATGTAATCAAATCGTATCATGAAACCTTGGAGTTTACAATGGCTATAGCAGCCTTGACGTTTTTAAATATCACATGACCTATGGTTTTAATACATTTTTCTTTCCCCTGGAGGATAGATTCAAGCCTGTGGTTTTTGTTTGTTAAAACATCGATCTTCTCTTTTAAAACCTTAACCCGTGACTACAGAACTAGGATATCCATATAATATCTTTTAATCCACGATAAACAAACCTCACACTGTAACTGTGTGGCGTTTGCATCAGAACAAACAAGATCATGGACCAGAGAGCCCGCCATGTCGATAGTATATTTATTACAAATCTTGACACCAGGAAACTCTGGATTGCCTTTCAAACAGGGAGGCAAATTATCGACAAAGTTATAGGGTCGGTCAGGGTGTGTCCCGAGTGACAAAGGGTCTTCCTCTGCAAGGAATTTGTCAGTTTCAGAGTCTGAGATTTCGTTAACCTCGATCATGCTGATAACATTTTCATGAGAATTTTTCCTATTACGAAGACTCCATGATATCAATCTCCCAACCCTTTTGTTTTTAAAATTGATATCAACACTGCTCTTAAACCTCTTTCCTGTAGGTTTCTTTACAATTTTAACACAGTCCTTTGGATGTGTAATCTGTTGACTAGCCTGTTGAATGACGTTGGGATCTATCAAGGGTTCATTGTTATGGGAAGAGACACAAGTCTGCGGAGGTGAAAGAGATGCCGTCGGGTGGAAAAGGGTTTCCTCAACAACGAGTTTATCTACTTCTCCCAATTTAGGGTTACCGTAACCATTTCGGGTTATAAACGAATCCCAGACGTCATCCTGTGACTCTAATTGATGTATGAGCATGATTTTAACTAGGCCATGATGAAAAAGGCTAGAGTCTGACCTCTATTTCTTATATCTTTTCCCCATTTTATAAAGTCTCGTGAGCAAGTAATACGGCATATTCAAAGGGAAACCCATAAAAATCATAAGCAGGCGTAAATGGTACAAAAATACAAGCCCGAACCATCCCTCACATGTAACAAATTGCTTTACCACAGCAAGTAAATCATGCCATCGAGCTTTTAAGAATGAAATTGGCATACCTCTATCACAACTTGTTATTTTTTGAGATGTAAATAGCAGGGTCCAAGGGATTTCCTCCACTTTTGCGTTTTTAAACCATTTTTGACCACTCGTTGGCAATCCTGTGGCTTGACTCAAAAACTCCTCGGTAACCTCCAGTTGCACATCACCAATTTTCTCCCTATAACCATCAAAGGATAAGGTGAATTCTTGGGCAACCTGAAGATTAAAACCCTGAAACTTCCTAATGAAGACGAGCCAACCATTTCTTTCTAAATATTCTCTAGCATCGTCATATGAGAGTAGGGTTTGGACACCGTTTGGTTCAATTCTTAAGATAGGAGCCATACTAGACGGGAGGGTAATCAAACAAACACAACATACAGGTAGGGCTTGTAAAAACAAAACAGAGCCATAACCCCGAGCCCAACAATGAATGGTGTAAAGATTACTACGATGGGATAGTCGTTTGATTAAAACGCATGTGAAGAGGTTTGTGAAACCTGAGGCCATCCTTGGAGATAATGGCAGCCTGCAAATCGTATGCCACCTTGCATTCAGTACGAGCTAGGATCGAATCATTAAAATGAGGATAAGTGCATGCATCGTGGGTTTGATTACATAGTTTGGGTAAGTTAAAAATCGAAAAATCAAAGGTTTTGTAAAAGAAGCATAACCAAGGATCAAACCAAAACTATACAAAGAATCAAATGGTGGGGATCTTCTATTCATAAAACCATCAACTTCTTAAGCATGCTTGGAATTGAAAGGATAAAAAACAAAGAGGGTAATATCTTCATGGAAAGGAATCAAAACTCCATGATAAATTATATAAACAATTTACCTTCAATGAAAATTTAAAATGGTAATTGCAGTCGCAAGTTTTCATTCTTTCAGTCATGAAAATGAAGCATTAATAGACAATAGGTAAAAGTGATGATTTACAACTGTCGTTTCGAAACTTCTCATGAAGAGTAATGGAATTTCATGACCCTGTGTAGGCAGCTATGTATATTATTTAATTGATATAAAAAATAACAATTATATTATTGCTACCAACAACGTTGCACAAAATTCCTGATAAGCAGAGTGCATGATAGAAGTCTATGGTTGGATAAGAGGTATCCAATCCATGCAGAAGATATCTAGCAGCTCACGAGACTATCCTCCCAAGGAGAGGATGTGTCGAAGGGATTTCAGGGCCCCAGAAAGAATGGGAAAAATAAAGGTGAGCCCATCCTATATGAGAAGTTTAACACAAAGAGAGGAGGACGCACAATAGTCATTGAACCAATACTTCCCGAAATAGTCTAGAATGGCTACTACATCATAGCCGGCAAGGTTATGAGGTCTTACTATAAGGGAGAATGCACCCTAGATGCGCTATCAGTCGCCAACTTTTGCGCATAGGGAGCAGTGTTCAATTGGTGTAGTTTCCTGCTGGAGGAACTACTAGTATCTTGTGAGGAAGCATAGGAGAAGGGAGGAACCTTCACATATGGATACCTACTTGTGGCATTCACAATGCTCAAATGGAAGCCACCTATGGGAAGACAACTGACAATACCAGATAAGGGGCGCATGGCAAAGATGTTTGAGCCATGGAAGTCCAGACCACACTCGGAGAAAATGACACTCAACAATGTAGCCTTTGCCAAATGTTATAATTCTATGATAGACACAACGCAGAGGCTATACATCCCATAGGACATCCTCAATTACAACATGAGGAATATCGCCTTCAACATGAACTGACACAACACATTCCTCTGGCCGAGACATGCCAGCCGAGAACATTTTTACACATGGATGCTACCATTCTTTTTGGATGAGGAAGCTTTCGATAAGAAAGTCATGTCATGGCCAGGAGTTAAACGTAGCCCGTGTAAATCAGGGATGCATTACATTTTTCTTATGGAGCTGCTCAAGAAAAAAGACAAGGAAACAGGAGAGGGATCGAGTTCAGGCCCCGAGCATAAGAAGCTAGATGCTCTGACAAAAATAGACTCAGAGGGGGAAGAAGAGATACCACAGCTGGAGAAGAGGAAAATACCACCCCCCTAACAACTACTAGACTATGTTGTGTTGTCAGGTGCATAGGTTAACCAAATATTCATCGTTGTGGTTGGTACCAAACCAGTGGTGAAGAGGCCCAGAACTGGGGTCTCACCGAACAAACCCCTGAACCCACAACCCCTTGCATCTGCCACTCCCTCGACCCGCGCAATGACCAAATCCACCACTATCATTGACATTCAAGATGACCTGGACCCTGAAACACTTTCATCCACATTTATCATTGAACACCCTCCGCTACCACTCCAATTACCAAACCTCATCATGACCATTCCACATCAGAAAATAACCTCAGAGCCGATGCAACTCGACCACCCAGAGACATAAGAACAACGATCCCCACAAATAACCAGAGAACCAACCAAGCCAAAGCCTTAGAGAAGAGAATGATGTTGGATGTTCTAAATATAACACCCAAGAACAACAACCTGATTCTTCCACACAGGAAGAATACGCCTGAAGCAAAGAGGAGAAGGAACTCGACGGAAACTAGCAAATCACCTCACCGGCCAAGGGTGAGGGTGCCCAAGAAATCACAGTGCATGATGCAGAAGCACCCAAAGATACAGAGATACCAGATGCGCACAATGATCCAGAATCAACAACAGAGCAGGATACGATAGCCATGTGAGCTAAAATGGAGCAGGTTCTCCAGAACCCGAAGCAGTGTGCAGAATTGATGCAAGTCTGCATAGCCAAAACAAAGGTTCTGACTCTTTTTCCAATAGAGCTAAGGTTGAGAATCATATTAGTCCTACCAATGGAGGAAGAGGTAGAAACTCCCTCTGACCATTCAATAGGAACTAGACTCCCACTACAATGGTGAGTACCCACTGACGTAGTTGTTTCATCCACCGAGCTGGTACAGTGGCCAGTGCCACACTTATTTGGCCTAATCAAGGAATCCATAGACCAGTTGGAGCAGAGGCTCCAGGAGGACGAGAGATCCATCGAGATCGCAAGAAAAGAAAAATTCGTGGAGCACACATACAAAATGAAGGAAGCACATGACAGCCTCCAAGTCCAGCGCAAACTGGAAAAAGTAGAGGCAAAAATTGTAGAAGCCTGGCTGGAGATTTGAAATTTCACACCCGAACTACCCGAGACTAGCGACGTAATCAAGCCAGAGAAATAGATCAAGCTGTTACATGAAGAATGGACGCAACTCACCAATCGCACTAATTAGCTCCAAGTGAATCTACAATAGGTCCAACAAGAAGTGGAACACTAGCCTCAGCAACTCCAGGAACAAATGTAGAAGATAATATTGCAAGGCAACAATGCCAGAGTAGCACTGCACAAGCACACAACGGACTGCACCAAAATTTTCAGAGAAGTCAGCGACTGGATGGGTATCATCGCTCGACGAAATTAGGTTTTAGAGGAGGTTAGAACAAAGATCTAGGTGTTGAACGAAGAAGTTGCAGTCACAATGGACCCTATGTAGCGGTAATAGAAGTTCGACCAAATTCAGCAGGCCGACAACGAACTAAATACACTCTATGAGGCATAGTCCATAGCTAAGAAAGAGTTGCATGATTTTCAACCGGTAATTCAGACCACCTATATGAAAATGCATTAGGTCGATGCAATAGCCAATTCCAAGTGGAACGCATTGGTTTCAGCCAAGCCAAAGGAGTATAGAAAAGAGGAAACACAATAGTTCCTTGTAGAAGCATCACTCCTCACCCGAAAATGGTAGAACAAAGTTGAAATCTTTCAAGGATTAAAGCACCGAGCCTTATAGTTGGTACCAGAATTGGGCCCTTCATTTGAGGAGGTAAAGGAAGAAAATGCACAAACAAAAGATCCCAAAGAAGAAAAAAATCCAGACAAGGGAAAACAACAGTTTCTCCTAGAGGATGTGAAAGAACCAAGCACTTGACTCAAGGACGAGTCAAGGATTGTGGTCAGAGCCTATTGGGCCCTTCTTTTTTGAGAAAGAATTGTGCAAGTTTTGACTAAGCATGAGTTGCGCAAAACCTCATCAGAGGCTGGGAGAAAGAGTAACAGAAATCAGTTGAGGAAGTCAGCACGATGCTAGCTAGGCAACAAATGGTTGCAACAGAACAAGAAAGCGTGCAAGATGAGAAGGAAGACACAACCCAAATATATATATAGGGATGAATATAAGGGTAAAAGGGTTGAGTAGAGTTGGGTTGGGATGAGTAGAGTCATGTTGATCAGAGTCGCCCAATTTTGGGGATTAGTCGTTGATACTTGTTGAAATTCAAGAGAAGACAAGAAAGAGTCTGTAATGAATTAGAACTATCAGTTGGAGAGTTGGAGCTCTGAGATATGAGTCCAGAGCCAAGAGTCTGTAATGTACCCTTTTGTGTGATTCTAAGTCTGTAAACAGAGAAATATCTCAAAGATAATATGAAGAAGGATCATATTTTAAAATATGATGTTCCCTTGTTTGGTTACTTATGCATTACATCACTTCTTTATGGCTTATGAGTTCTATTTTATGGTTATATGTTTAATTGTTTCTCACAACGTAAGTAGGTTCAATTCTTTCATTTAGATGGCTCAGATCTGTTAATGACTCTTGTGCAAGAACAATAATGAGTTTTGAACGCTCTATGGATCCTCTTTAGTCTTCTTCCTACCCTTCCCTATCTATTTGTCTCAACAATGCTT
>ML853164.1:10661-27552 GCA_009831015.1 Picea engelmannii | reverse complement strand
TGAATTTGGTGGGGTAAAAACACATGATTGGCATACCTTCATTAAGGTAATAATTTTGGTATACATATTTATATATATTGGCCTTATACATCTTTTATTTATTTTTATTTTTTCTTGTCTACTTTGGTCGAAACAAATAACAATTCATTTTTTTGTTACAGTATGTTCTACCACTATCTCTCCCAAACGAATTTGACAACAACGTCAAACAAGTTATATATGATCTTGGAAAATTCATGAGGCAAGTAGTTGTGATTTATATGCAAAATGTTATTTCAAATTATTGTTGTATTTAATGACACATGTTTTACTTGTAATGTAATATATTATATTATGTTATGTTGAAACATGTTATTTTCTTGTGTCATGATCTCATGTAGATGGTTGTCATTGAAAGAAATCCATGAAGATGATATAAAGTATTGGAAGAGAGAAATTTCTCGTTTAATGTGTGAAATGCAAAAGTATATACCTCCAACATTTTTCAATGTACAAGAACACTGCCTCATACACCAAGTTGAGGAGATTGAAATTTGTGGACCTATTCATGCAAGGTCAATGTGGATGGTGGAGAGGCACTTGAAATCATTTAAGGCATTGGTTAAACAAAGAGCACATCCTGAGGGTTCTATGGTGGAGGGATATATGGTATATCAATCCATGGTGTATATTAGTCAGTATCTTCCTAAATTAGCGGCACCAACTATGAATGTAGTGGATTGCATTTGGGATGTGAACTCCATAAAAAAAATTTGAAGATCAGGAGCATCTATTGGGGCAAGGTAGAATGAAAACAATGAGAGGTAATATATTAATAATTGTGAAAAATTATATTAATAATACATATAAAGTTTCTTTTTTTGTGTATATGATCATACTCATTAATATATTAATATAATTTATTTCATAAATTATAAATATTTATAATTACCTGCATATTCGACGTTATAACTAATATTTAATATTGGTGAATTATGTTTTTTTTATTCAGTCGCTCAAGAGTGGGATGCACTGCATTTATACATTGCAAATAATCTTGATTGGATGAATGTATGGATTTAAAGATGTAAACAACATAATGGAGGTAGGTTATCATGGCAACGACTGTCTGAATTGGTTAGAGAAGCTCATTGTAATGGAGATGCCAATGTTACGCAAAGGGAAATTGATTTAGCATATGGTTTGAAAGATGGACAGGTAAGAAAATTCACCCATTTTATTTAGTTATTTTATATTATATTAATGTGACCACATGTGTACTATATTTTTCAGATACTTTTGAAGTTATATAAATTTATGTTAATTTATTAATTGACAATGCATCTTTTACATATCTGACATATTGCAATTGAAACACCACAAGGCTATGTGGTGCAATGGTTGTAAATTTCGCATCAAAGAATTGGATGAAACCAAGAAAATTTTTGATAGTGGGATAACAACAGTATTCCAGGTCACTAATGTTTCCTCTAGGAGTGACAGACATCCCCAAGAATTTGAAAATATATACTATGGGTATTTAAACAATATACTTGAGTGTGACTTTAATTCCTTCAAATTAGCTTTGCTCGATGTCAAATGGTATAGGTTGCGAATGCATGAACGCAATGAGGAAAGAATTGTTATTCAACATGCCAACAGATTTCCAATGATTAAAACAATGGTGTTTGAAAGAAGACATGATCTCTATGTTTTTCCAAGCCAATGTGAACAGGTCTTTTACTCAAACGTTCTATGTGAAAGGGATTGGTCATTTGTTGTTAGATATGATCCAAGAGGAAGGCCAATTAAGTATACTCATTTACAAGAAGAAGATGATATTGAAGATCAACAAGACGATTCAACAGATCAGACAAAGTTGGAAGATCATGAAGGTTCGACAGATGAAGAAGACAAAGAAGATCATGATCCAGGCATAGGAGACAATATTGCAATTCTTGATGATGATGTCGATGAAAATATGCTCGAAAATGACATTGATGACGATCATGATATCATCAATCCTTTCAAAATCATTTCAGAACTGGATGATTATTTAGATGTCGAGTTCAATAAAGAATATCAAGATACAAAATAAGGATGATTACACAGTTGTTGAGGTTGGATTAAGTATGTGACTATATAATATTTTAATTTATATGAATTATTCTCTTAAAATAATTTACTTATAATTTCATGGGTTAATTACATGTTTTTAAGTTTTATGGGACATTTTTATATCCTATGTTACATGTTGTTTAATTATTATTTGAAACCTGAAAATAGTTTCCAATATACTAAAGTACGTGGTAGACTAAAAATATCATTTAGAAACACATAATTTCATGTACCTTCATTAATTTTTGTTTTTGTAGTTTCTATACATGAATCTTAATAGGACGTTGCTTTCGATTATTTTCTATTTTATAGATTGGGTTTTGGGGATCAATTGAGAGTGATGTGAGGGGGAGGGGAGGGGCCATATGAGCTTCCACCTTCACGTGGTTGGCCTTATTCAATAGAGGATAAATTATTCTTGAAACCAAGAGAAGCTCTTTCATTTTTATACCATCATGATCGTATAATATTTCATCAATATTGTTGTCACAATATTTCATGCATCAACGAAGTTTCTATGAACGTGTTTGTCATTTCTATATAAAAAAATTTGAAACCCTAATTTTCTTTCAAATTACACAATTTGGTTGACGCAAGTTTTAAGTTTTCGTCAGTCTTTCTTCATTTTTCTTTCAGGTTCTACATTAATGTATATTGATGCAGGAAAATCGTACAAAGCTAAATCATGCGCCTAGCCAAAGGAACAACTAGACGCACAAATGAAAAAAAAGGACACATTTTTATGAAAATGTTTTGAGTTTTGAAAACTGAAGCATTAATGTAATAGCTAGGAGAAGCGTACTTACATTTATCACTTGGAGATATGAACAGATTTGGAGAAATTACTCTCATCTGTCAGATGTAATAGTCATTTAAGTCTGTTAATGTAAAGTAGGTAGATATGAATGTTAGATTAGACAGTTTATAAGCGTAGGAGGGAAAACAGATATAGACACCCTCACCCTTGTATCATTGTAACAAGGAACATTATTATCATTCAGAATTCATAAGCTGTAGAGCTGTGGCAGAGAGTTGTAGCGAAGAAACCATGTACAGGAGCACTTGAGTTAATATATGGAACTTTGACTCAATTTTCATGGTGTTACGATGCTTATTGTTTACATTTGTTAAATGGTATGTTTACAGTTGTTTTGTTTCTCTGTTATGCATTTATCTCAATGTTGTGTTGTGTGTATGATTTCGTGTTGAATGTATGAATTTAGAAAGAAAGGAATAATGAGTTTCAATTGTTTCTCTTCCTCAGAATTCCTGCAAAGAGTGCAGTGAACGTCCGCAAGGTGTGCGTTGACAAGGGTCTGAGTTTTACCTCAGAAATCTCAGGAGAGATATCATTTTTCTCATACCAACATAAGTGCAGGAGAAGCACAGAGTCGTGCAAAGTGTGTGCAGGCGGGTGGAAGTCTTAGAACTTACCAACCAAGGGGAAAGTTGAAGGACTATTGTTGCAAAGAGTGCATACGGTCGAAGACTCAGATAACGAGAGGTTAATTGAAAGTTTTCTGCAAGGAGTGCAAGTAGGGCTCTTTTTGGAGGCTTGAGTTTGCTAGTAAAACCTCAGGAGGGATAACACCTTTGAGGTGTTCAAAGGGAGACGGATATTGAAACCATTGCATAGAAATTAAGTTTAGGAGGAAGAACACTCAGGCGTTGGGAAGAAGCCATTGAGGAGTGAATCGGGTGGTCAGAATTCTCTGTGGAGATCTCGTGAAATCATGAGGACCGTAGGATCCAGTGGATCTATAAGGCGGTTAGGAGTTGGAAGAAATCACCACCCTAATATCAAGAATCAATGTGAACCGTTGATCGTGGTTCAATATGAGCCGTTGAGCTCGTTTCAACCCATGTCGTTGGATCATTTTATGAATTCGTGGTTCATGAGTTTGGAGGGAAGACCAAATTCTTGGTTTCGCGAAGTCTTGAGTTGTGAGGAGCAGGGAAGGAGATCCAAACTGTTGGATCCAAGCCACGGGAGAACCATTGGATGAGAACCTCCATGGGGTATCGCGTATCGGGGGTTGAAAGAGTTTCTTTTCAACTCCAGAAGTTGCAAAGTGCCAAGAACTGAGGGCTTCGGTGAACACGTGTCATGTCTGTTAGGTGGGTACCATGTGGTTGACAGGTGGCACAAACATAGAGCGCACAGAAAATACGGAAGTAGGCGACATGTGGCATACACATGTCACCTTGGAAGGGGTCAACCCATCGCTGACTTATCGTGCTTTGGGGTTTCACAAAGGAGGAGAACGAGGGCTCAACACTCCAACTCGTGAAGTTGTGAGTTGTGAGGGGTGCTAGAGTTAGGCCCTAGCTGGTGGTCACTTGTAGAGGTGCTAGAGAGGAAGGATCCATACTCGTATCGCATCTTGGGTATCATAGGTATGGAGAAAGAGGAGTCGAGGTCATCGACTCACGAACTCACGAGTTGCGAAGGCACTTGCGCTAAGGCTCAGTTGTGGTTGCATGGAGACGTAAGGCTCACACCTGGTGTTAAGTTGCACAGGGCAGGCTTTCACGAAGGACCTTTGGATCGAATTCGTGAGGTTCCAATAGGGATTCAAGGGAGCTACTTCAGCTTGAGTAGAATTTAGAACGATCCTGTACGAATCTCAGACCGAGGGTCGGGGGTTTGCATCAGTTATGGTATGAGAGCGTAGAACAAATTATTTTCTTTCTGTAGGAGAGAGAAGGGAAAAAAAAATTATAGCCATGCTACCAAGAAGAAGAGACATGCAAATACCTGATCCAACAGTGGAAAGAGAAATGCATGAATTACGTGCCAGTCTTGATGCTATGGAGACATCACAAAGGCACACAGTTGACGCTGGGGATATCAGTGAAGCTAAAAGTGAAAATGAAGCTGGAAATGAAGGAGAAGAAATTGCAGTCGAAGATGCTGCGGAAGAACACCTATTCAGGGTTGTTGCAAGGATAGGTGCCAGAGAAAAAATAGACATTCCAGTGTATGAAGGAAACTTGGATGTTGAAGAGATTCTAGACTGGATTAGAGATCTAGAAAAATACTTCGACTATGAGGATGTTGAGGAAGACAAGAAATTCAAACATGCCGTTACTAGATTTAAAGGGCATGAAACACTATGGTGGGATGAACTGCAGGCTGACAGATGCTGCAAGGGAAAGAAGAAAATCAAAAGATGGGATAGAATGGTTGCAAAGATGAAAGCCAAATTTATACCCAGAGATTATCAAATCACTCTGTTTCAAAGGATGTAGAATTTGAGACAGAATTTGATGTCAGTGAAGGAATACACTGAAGAATTCTACAAGATAAACATCAGATCAAGTCATCAGGAAAGCGATGATGAAAAATTTGTCAGGTACATGAATGGTCTGTGATATGACATTCAATATGAGATGATCATGATGACCATTCAGACTGTGGAAGATGCTTATCAAATGGCTCTGAAAGATGAAGAGAAGCTGAGCCGGAAGCAAGGTCAAAGAGGCCGAGGCAGAAGTCAAAGTAGAGGCAAGATAATTTCCCAAGACAGGATTCAAAAACCTAAAGAAGAGGAGAAGAAACCTTAAACTCAACCTGAGAGGGGAGGAAGATCACAGAGAAGGAAGTATGCTGATAGAAATACTTTTCCTCGAGCCAGAGGAAGAGAAAGAGGTAGAGGAGGTGAAGTGAAATGCTTTGTCTGTGGAAAAATCAAACATAATTTCTATGAGTGTCTAGATAAGAAGAAAGATGGTGATGAAACTCACATTGCCAAAGCTCAAGGATGGAATGTTGAGGTAGAAAACATTGAGGGAAGAAGATCCTTAATGATGAGGAAAGTTCTCTTGAAGCTAGAGAAGGAGCCAGAGAACCCAGCCCAAAGAAACAGTCTGTTTAGGACTTCTTGCAAAACTAAGGATAGAGTATGAAAAGTCATAATGGACAGTGGTAGCACAGACAATCTCGTATCTACAAAGATGGTAGAAAAGTTGGAGCTAGAGACTATAGAACATCCAATCCCATACAAATTTTTGTGGCTACAAAAAGGACATCAGGTAAATGTCACTAAACAGTGTTTAGTTGAATTTAAAATAGGAGGATATAAAGATGAAATATTATGTGATGTCATTCCCATGGATGTTTGTCATCTATTGCTGGGTAGACCATGGAAATATGATAGAAACATAGTTCATGATGGGAGAAAGAACACGTACACCCTGGAGAAAAATGGTAGGACTCACATGTTGCTATTGATTAAGGATAAAGAAGTGAAAGTAGAGATGAGCAACACTGTACTTCTCATGAGTGGAAAGGAACTTCTTAATGAGGTTAAGAAGAAGGAATACACACAATTTATTGTTGTTAGGAAGCCCAAATTTGTTTTGACGAGTATGAGAATAAATGATCTACCAGAAGAAATTCAGGAGTTGCTGGAAGAATTTGCTGATATAGTAGTGGATGAACTACCTTGTTCGTTACCACCTATCAGGAGTATAAGTCATCATATCAATCTTATACCTGGGGCTAATTTACCGAACAAAGGAGCGTACAGGTTGACGCCGCAGGAAAATGAAGAAGTTAAGAGACAGGTCCAAGACTTAATGGACAAAGGATTGATTTGAGAAAGCTTGAGTCCATGCCCTGTTCTGACAATGCTCAGCCCAAAGAATGATGGAGGTTGGAGAATGTGTACAGACTCAAGGGAAATCAATAAGATTACCATCAGATACAGATTTCCATTGCCAAGGATGGATGACTTGATGGATTGCTTGAGTGGAGCAAAGTTTTTTTCAAAGATTGATTTGAAAAGAGGATATCATCAGATTAGAATGAGAGAAGGTGATGAATAGAAGACAACATTCAAGACAAATGAAGGGCTATGTGAATGGCTTGTCATTCCATTTGGCTTAACGAATGCACCTAGTACTTTCATGAGGTTGATGAACGAAGTTCTAAAGGATTTCATTGGGAAATTCGTCATTGTATATCTTGATGATATATTGATTTTTAGAAAAAGAGAAGTAGAACACTTAAAGCATTTAGCTGTAGTAATGAGGAGATTACAGCAAGAGAAATTACTGATCAATATGAATAAGTTGTCATTTATGAGGACAAAACTAATTTATTTGGGTTTTTTTATCTCTGCAAATGAGTTGAAGATGGATCCAGAAAAGATAGAGGCGATTAAGAATTGGCCATCATCGAAGAGCGTGTTTGAAATTCGAAGCTTCCATGGTTTGGATAGCTTCTACAGGAAATTTATCCAAAACTTTAGTGGAATTAGTGCACCAATGATGGATACGGTTAAAAAAAGACATAAATCTTTTCACTGGACGAAAGAAGCAGAGAAGAGTTTCAACCTGCTGAAGAAGAAGATCACTGAGCAACCAATTCTGGTTTTGCCAGATTTTAACAAGACATTCCAGGTTAGGTGTTATGTGAGTGGATTTGAAATTGGAGTGGTCTTAAGCCAAGATGATAGGTTGGTTGTGTATTTCAGTGAAAAACTGAATGAAGCGAAGATTAAGCACTCCACGTATGACAAGGAATTCTACGCAGTCATAAAAGTGTTGAAGAAATGGAGACACTATTTGGTTCCCAAGGAGTTTTTTTTGTACAATGATAATCACGCTTTGCAATTCGTGACTCGACAGGAGAAGTTGAACCAAAAACATGCTAAATGGGTTGAATACATGCATAATTTTACTTTTGTGACTAAGCATATTTCTGGAACTGCTAACAAAGTTGTTGATGCTTTGACCAGAAAATGTTTTCTTATGCAAGAATTTAGAGTCAATACTTTGGGTTTTGATAACCTCAAACAAATGTATAGGTATGATCTAGACTTCAAGGAGGCATATGTGGCATCGTAGAATCCAATTCTTAGGAAAAGAATCCAATCGACTGAATACATGATCCAGGATGGATTATTGTTCAGG
Source organism: Picea engelmannii (assembly GCA_009831015.1). NCBI lineage: Eukaryota > Viridiplantae > Streptophyta > Pinopsida > Pinales > Pinaceae > Picea > Picea engelmannii. The sequence continues at coordinate 19,536 of ML853164.1, read as the reverse complement.
GGAAATCAACTATGTATTCCAAAATCCTCCATGAGGTAGAATTTACTAAAGGAAAAACACAATGGAGGATTGGTCAGACACTTCGGTCATGATAAAATGTTCTCAAAGTTGAATGGCTCAAATTTTTGGCTAGGGATGAGGACAGATGTCAACAAATTTGTGGATAGGCACAGAATTTGCTAGCACACGAAAGGAAAAAGGAAGAACACAGGGTTATACCAACCATTACCCATACCTAAAAGGCCATGGGATGCAGTGAGCATGGATTTTATATTGGGGCTGCCAGGGACACAAAGAGGATGTGATTCCATCTTTGTGGTAGTTGAAAGATTTTCAAAGATGGCACATTTCATACCATGCCAGAAAACCATCGACGCAACTCATATTGTGAACCTGTTTTTTAAGGAAATCGTCATACTTCACGGTTTGCCAAAGAGCATCCTGTCTGATTGAGATACCAAGTTCATAAGACATTTATGGAGGACCTTATGGAAGAAGTTGGGGAAAATTTTGTCTTTTAGCTCAGCGTATCATCCTCAGACGGATGGATAGATAGAGGTCATAAATAGGAGCTTGGGAGATTTGTTAAGAATCTTAGTGACTAAACACCACAGTCAATGGGATCACATTCTTCCATAGGAAAAATTTGCTTACAATGATTCACTCAATAGAAGCACAGGGCAGAGTCCATTCCAAATTGTATATGGAATGCAACAAAGGGAAGTTTCTGAATTGAAAGATGCAGAACAAGCCAAATTCAGGAGTGCTAATGCAAAGGACTTTGCAAAAGGAATGAAGGAGCTTCACAACCGAATCAAAGAGCGATTGTAGAGTTCAAGTCAAGAATACAAGCGGAGAGAATATTCTTGCACATTTGAGGAAGGAGAGGTTCCCAAGGGGAATCTATAACAAGCTGAAGATGAAAACTATTGGACCGTGCAAGGTCATAAAGAAATTTGGGGCAAACGCATATGAGATTGAATTACCCGATGGGGTCGTAATCTCACCGATATTCAATGTTGCAGATTTGTACCCATACAGAGCTAGAGAAGCAGGAGTGGAAGATGAGCAAGAAGAAGTTCAATGGACAAAACAAATGCCTGTAGCTGGAAAGCCACAGATGGAAAGCATAATTCACAAGAGGATTAATAGAAAGATTAGGAGAAAGGAGTATTTTGAATACTTGTTCAAGTGGAAGGGACATCCAGTTGAATATGCCAATTGGGAGGATGAATAAGAAATTCAAAGCCATGGATATACCATGCAAGAGCTCATGAACAGGAGTTCATGAAAATTTTCAAGTGAAGGAGTATGATGCAGGAGCATCTTACAAAGCCAAAGCATGCGCCTAGCCAAAGGAACATCTGGACACGCAGATGAAAAAAAAGGACACATTTTTATGAAAATGTTTTGAATTTTGAAAACTGAATCATTAATGTAATAGATAGGAGAAGCGTACTTACATTTATGTCTTGGAGATATGAACAGATCTAGAGAAATTACTCTCATCTGTTGGATGTAATAGGCATTTAAGTCTGTTAATGTAAAGTAGGTAGATATGAATGTTAGATTAGACTTTTTAGAAGTGTGGGAGGGAAAACGGATATAGATACCCTCACCCTTGTGTCATTGTAACAAGGAACATTATTATCATTCAGAATTCATAATCTATAGAGCTCTAGCAGAGAGTTGACAAGGGTCTGAGTTTTACCTCAAAAAGATCAAGAGAGATATCGTTGTTCTCATACCAACAGAAGTGCAGGAGAAGCACAGAGTCGTGCAAGGTGTGCGCAGGCTGGTTGAAGTCTTAGAACTTACCAACCAAGGGGAAAGTTGAAGGACTACTATTGCAAAGAGTGCACATGGTCGAAGACTCAGATAAAGAGAGGTTAATTGAAAGTTTGTCACAAGGAGTGTGAACAGGGCTCTTTTTGGAGGCTTGAGTTTGCAAGTGAAACCTCAGGAGGGATAACACCTTTGAAGTGTTCAAAGGGATACAGAGATCGAAACCATCACATAGAAATTAAGTTTAGGAGGAAGAACACTTAGTCATTGGGAAGAAGCTATGGAGGAGTGAATCGGGCGGTCAGAATTCTCCATGGAGAGCTCGCGAAATAGCGAGGACCGTAGGATCTAGTGGAGCTTTAAGGAAGTTAGGAGCTGGACAAACTCACCAACCTAATATCAAGAATCAACGTGAACCATTGATCATGGTTCAATATGAGTCGTTGATCTCATTTCAACCCACGTTGTTGGATCATTTCGCGAATTCGGGGTTCGTGAGTTTGGAGGGAAAATGAAATTCTTGGTTTTACGAAGTCCTGAGTTGAGAGGAGTAGGGAAGCAGATCCAGACTGTTGGATCCAAGCCACGGGAGAACTGTTGGATCAGAACCTCCACGTGGTATTGCGTATCAGGGGTTCAGGGGTTGAAAGAATTTCTTTTCGACTGCAGAAGTCATGAAGTGCCGAGTGTCGAGGGCTTGGGTGAACATGCATCACGTCCATTAGGTGGGGACCATGTGGTTGACAGGTGGCACAAACATAGAGCACACAAAAAGGATGGAAGTAGGCGATGGGTGGCGTACACGCGTCACCTTGGAAGGGGTCAACCCATCACTAACTTATCTTGCTTCAGGGTTTCACAAAGGAGGAGCATGAGGGCTCAACACTACAACTCGCAAAGTTGCAAGTTGTGAGGGGTGATAGATTTAGGCCCTCGTCGATGATCACTTGTAGAGGCACTAGCGAGGAAGGAGCCATACGTGTATCGCATCTCAGGTATTGGAGGTTTGGAGAAAGAGGAGTCGAGGTCTTCGACTCATGAACTTGCGAGTTGTGAAGGTACTTGTGCTAAGGCCTGGTTGTGGTCACATGGAGACATAAGGCTTGCGCCTAGTGTTATGTTGAGTAGGGTGGGTTTTCATGAAGGACTTGTGGATCGAATTTGTGAGGTTCCAATAGGGATCCTTGGGAGCCTCTTCGGCTCAAGGAGAATTTAGTACGATCCTATGAGTATCTCGAACCGAGGGTCATGGGTCTGTGTCATATATATAATGTATCCATGTCATATTTGTGATGAAAAATCTGTCTTTTTCATTGATTACTTAATCAACACCATAAAAATACTAGAGGCGAGCAACAATGACATGTGAATAGGGCCAACATTGAAATTCTTTCAAACTGTATCTGTATGCATTATAATTCAACTTGGATATAATATTCACATTCCTTAATGATATGGGAGGGTTTATGGACTTAAATTTCACTCACACACCCACTTTATTCCATCATCATATCATCATGGAAACCGTAAACCCTATTTTTCATATGTTCTAGTAGATATGTTAATGATTCCAAATTTCATATTTGTATTTGACTCAAGTTCCAGCTAGCTTGCAAAGTATCAAATTTTAATTTAAAGTTGATAAACCAAATATAAAATGAATCCAAGCATCATTTTATATCATCGTAAGAGAGACGAATGCAAATAATCTTGCGATGAATTATTTATACTATCAACGAAAAAAGTTCGTCGATAGTATAGCTAATTCGTCACAAGAATATTGTGTCTAATTTGAATGGTGTTACATGTTTTGCAAGGAGTGTAGGGATTATATTATGGCGAATTTAGTTTAGTATATAATAACAATCTCTATTCCAAACCTCAAAATGGATATACCATAACTTGTTCATAAGACAAATATTCTTTGTATGTTTGTTTTGTGGTGACTCAAGCCCTCGCTACACATGATGCTTGACAATGAAATGTAACAATTTGACTATTGAATTATAGTGTTATGTAACCCATGGTTAAGGAAATAACTTAAGGTTCTTAGGTCCTATATGAATCTTCTTAAAATTGAAATTCGTTACATAGTCCTTGAAAAAAGACAAAAGACTTATGTAGCAGATATTAATTTGGTCTTTGTGTGGGACATTTTATGCCATTAGTATATTTTGTACAAAAATAATGGATCTTGGGGACTACACCATTGTCAAGGAATGAGTAACAAGGAAAAATGAATAAGGAACAAGAAACAAGGAACACAGAACAAGGAACGGAAATTGTACGAGGACTAGACACCGACAACAGTGACCTGTGAATGGGGCCAATGTTGAAATTTTTTCAAACAGTTTTTGTATGCACTGAAATTTTTCATGGATAGAATATTCACATGCCTTAACTATATGGGAGGGTTTTTGGACTCAAATTTGAATGACACACCCACTTTATTCCATCATCAATTCACCATGTAAACCATAAACCCTAATTTTCCTTCAAAGTACACAATTTGGTTCACGCAAGTTTCACGTTTTTGTCAGTCTTTCTTTATTTTTATTTCAAGTTCTACATTAATTTATATAAAATGTATCTGTGTCATAGTTGTGATTAAAAATCCTTCTTTTTCATTGATTTCTTAATCAACACCATAAAAATACTAGAGGCGGGGAACAGTGACATGTGAATGGGGCTAATGTTGAAATTTTTTCAAACTGTATCTATATGCATTGAAATTTGACCTGGATAGACTATTCGCATGAATTAATGATATAGGAGGGTTTTTGGACTCAAATTTCACTCACACACCCACTTTCTTCTATCATCATAGCATCATGGAAACCATAAACCCTATTTTTCATATGTTCTATTATATATGTTAATGATTCCAAATTTCATATTTGTATTTGACTCAATGTCCAGCTAGTTTGCAAAGTATCAAATTTTAATTTCAATTTGATAAACCAAATATGAAATTAATCCAAGAATCATTTGATATTTTCCCAAGAGAGATGAATGTAAATAATCTTGCGATGAATTAGCTATATTATCGACGAAAAACGTTTGTCAATAGTATAGCTAATTTGTTGCAAGAATGTTGTGTCTAAATTGAATGGTGTTACATGGTTTGGAAGGAGTGTAGGGATTATATTATGGTGAAATTTAGTTTATCCTATAAGAACAATCTCTATTCCAAACCTCAAAATGGATAGTACCATATCTTGTTCATAAGACACATATTCTTTGTATGTTTCCTTTGTGGTGGCTCAAGCCCTCGCTACACATGATGCCTGACAATGAAATGTAACAATTTGACTATTTAATGATAGTGTTATGTCACCCATGGTTAAGGAAATAAATTAAGGTTCTTAGGTCCTATTTGAATCTTCTTATAATTGAGATTTGTTACATAGTCCTTGAAAAAAGACAAAAGACCTATGTAGTGGAGATTAATTTGGTCTTTGTGTGGCACATTTTATGCCATTAGTATGTTTTGTACAAAAATAATGGATCTTGGGGACTACAACATGGTCAAGGAACAAGGAACAAGGAATAAGGAAAAAGGAACAAGGAACGAGGAACACAGAACAAGGAACAAGGAACAAAAATTGTACAAGGACTAAACATCGACAACAGTGACCTATGCCAACGTTGAAATTTTTTCAAACAGTTTCTGTATGCACTAAAATTTGTCATGGATAGACTATTCACATGGATTAACGATATGGGAGGATTTCTGGACTCAAATTTGAATGAAACACCCACTTTATTCCATCATCAATTCATCATGTAAACCATAAACACTAATTTTCTTTCAAAGTACACAATTTGGTTGACGCAAGTTTTAGGTTTTCATCAGTCTTTCTTCATTTTTCTTTCAGGTTCTACATTAATGTATATACAATATATCCATGTCATATTTGTGATGAAAAATCCCTTTTTTTCATTGATTTCTTAATCAACAGCATAAAAATACTAGAGGCGGGAAATAGTGACATGTGAATGGGGCCAACGTTGAAATTTTTTCAAACTATATCTGTATGCATTGAAATTTGACCTAGATAGACTATTCACATGCCATAACGATATGGGAGGGTTTCACTAAGAAAGGTAAGAAAAAGGTCTCTAGTATTCCATCCACTAAGAAAGGTAAGAAAAAGGTCAATGAGGAGGATGTGGTTATTGGGAAAAAAGGTCACAAGGTGCGCATATGTGAGTACATGGCCTTATAAAGAGTCCCAGATCATCAATGAACTAGGGTCCTTTGGCATGAGCTATCATACTATCATCTCCACAATGAGAATTTCTATAATAAAGAAAATTATAACATTTGTACTCAATCATACAGTATATCCTTTAGGAAAGATCCATAATATTTGGAGATCCAAGATTGGAGGTATTTTTTCTTTATCCATAAGCCACATGGAGGAAACCTTCTTAATGTAAAAGGATGACCAAGTTGAGGTTTTACCTAAGTGAAAGAGATTATTAAAGGGGGTGACCTTCCCATGAGAGGAGGAGCCTTTAAGGATGTTGATATGTTATATCTACATGTTGCAACCCTCAAATACTAGTCAATAAGGGAGCAACATTATATGTCATTGAAATAACTTCAAGACTACCAGCTTGTTTGAACAACCATGGATGAGTATAAAAAATCCTAGATATTCTCATAATATTTTAGAGGGGGAAATTACATAGTTGCTAGCACAAAAGGGGAAAAGTTATCCAATTGTAAGTAATGGTTTAACATTGACCCATGCACGAAAGAGAGTGTGGTTAAATGATGTGTGGTAAGAAAATTCTAAAGTTGGAGGTGAGGAAATATCTAAAAGGTATTCCCTATAAAAATCATATTGCGAAATATTTTATTGTGTAGTTCTCTTTAGCAAACTCTTCACTGTTGCACCCACCACCTAATTAGATCGCCTAGTTTTAATTATAGGTCAAACAATTGATTCTTGGGTATTGTTGACGAGAAAAATTGACCATCCGTCCACTGGAAGAGCGAGTCCGGTCCGGGGTTTTCTAAATAACTCAAGCCATTTGGTATAACTCGTTCTGACGGGTTTAATGGCTCTGTTAGCCAATCTAAGAATCCTAAAAGAAACAAATAAAAGAGAGAAATAACTAACTAATTACTAAACACTATATATATGTACATATGCTCTAATGTAACTATATTAGTTATATTTAAGTAGAACATATACAAGTCTCATTTATTTACATGATTTACAAGCTGCAAGTTTTAATCGAAACTTACGAAAATCAATGGAAAAATGATTTCTTCTAGGAAGCAGATAAAGAAAACACAAAAATATTTATTGTTTTTATTTTATAAATTTAAAGAATCTTGCAAAAAGTTAATGAAACATGAACATGTGGATAGTCAAAGATGAACCATACATTCAGTGTTTCATTCATAAATAACTTAACTAAATAACACACATAATAACCTGTCGCTAATCAATGAAACTGGTATTTATCTTTTTGTGTTGTATGAGCTCCTTCCTGTACTTTTGTTAACAGAAACCTATAACGGAACAATACTAGCACTTCCAGAATACATCCATAGAAGTGTTTGATATTGGAGTAAATTAATAACAACAGGAAGACAACTAATTAAAAATCGTGTGATCTTAAGATAATCAATATTTAAGAACGAAAGAAAACTCAATTCTGGGTATTGATATTATCCATCATTTAACATTAGAAATAAATTCCATAATAATCAAATGATTGATTGATCACACACAAAAAATGGAATAAGCAATTATGGGCAGCATATAACATTTAACAGTATGAAAACACCATATGATTGACAAGCTAAAGCTAAAATCAACCGTTATAACACTTTCATAATATAACAATAATGAAAGAATGAAATGGAATAAGTATCACACATGTCTAAAGCCAAAGATGAATTACTTTCCCATATTCTTTCTCAAAATCACATGCCCATATTGTAGTCCTAGAAGAATTGTTTTGGATAATAAACTCTTAAAGATTGGAAAAATTAATATATAAATAATAATAATTAGCCATGTATTGATAAAAAAAGACTAAAGCTATTTAAATCAATGCATAATCAATTATTGAAAGAATAGGAAGATATTATATGAAAATAAAACCATTTTACTTACAGGACAAAAGCCATTAAGCAACTTGGAATTCCATATTCTTCTTTAAAAATATTCGTCCATTCTCCCAAAGCTTCTAGCCATCCATTACTCCATTTGAAAAGAAATAAAAAGTTTGGAAAAACAATAATATACAAAAGAGAAAGGATTAAAATCCTCCTCTCCAATTCTTGGATCCTCATGGCTCTCATCGTTTTCATATATTTATAAAATGAATGAATAGTCTGGGCGTCACTACTAATTTCTGCCACCTGAAATTTGCCTCTAAAAGAGACCCAAATATCTCTCAAATCTTGCATTTGTTTGGGAAAATCGCTATGATGAAGGTATATGGGTCCATTTTGGTTCTGGGTTTTCAACCGTTTCTCCAAATTCCTCGCAGTTTGGCTGCAATTAGTCCTGCAAAATCGTGTGTCTGATTTTGACGCTTTTCCAAATTTTACCTGTTGTTGCTCATAAAATTATTTGTAGCAATCCAATATTATTTTTGGATCAATCATCTTGAACGTATTTGGATAATAAAATCAAGCCATGATCATATCCATATCAAATATTTGATAATAGAAACCTGTGAAACAAAAAGAAACCTAAATTAATAACCTAAAAATTGAGAATAAAACAAAATCTAGAAAAATAAAAAATGAATTTAAACTAACTATAAGTTCTAAACAAACATTGTTTATAATTATCCTAAAACTCTAGAAGCTTCAAGTTAATGGAGAAGAGAAAAATATTAATTTTTGTTTTTTACAAAATCAAACAAATGATAGATAACTCTTTTTTATTTTATTATTATTATTATGAGATGCAATGTTAAGAACCAAACATCAATATAGCATAGAAAAACCTCAAGAAAAGTACTCAACGCCTTAAAAAAGAGATAATATCAGATAATAAGCCTCTTCGAGGGGGAAACCTCCTTTTACCCCACTTAAATGTTCAAGTACAAGATG
>ML853162.1:0-28922 GCA_009831015.1 Picea engelmannii | reverse complement strand
TGTGTTTTTGTTTCTGTTAAATGCTGCAATTAGTTTCAAATGTGTATGTGTAGAGGATGAGTTTAATGCAAGAGAGAGTGGTTATCATGAATATTCCAATGTTGGTGAAGAGGGTGAAGGTGGATTCAGGGGGTGTTACCAAGAAATGGAAGATTACACACCTACATCCACCTATCCCTCAGATGCTGATGATGATATTCCTTGGGAAGGGTATACTGAAGAAATGACCCTCGAATGATACTCAGGTGATAAAAGAAGGCTGTAAAATTCTTTGAGGTGCTTGGATATCCCTCGAGAGAGTAAGCAAATCTTGGAGATTGTTTTAAATTCATTGTAGAACTTTATTGATGTATATCAAAATATGGGGCCAATAACTAATAGTTTTATCGATTTGATGAGGAGACGAAAGTCGGAGGTGATGGGCCCCAATAAATGGGAAGTAGTAAAAAGTAAAGTTTCAAAAGAAGATGCAATTTCTATGTTCAATTTAAAAGAGGTGCCAAAGCGAAAGATGTTGAAGGTGCAATAATTTAAGCACCCAAACATAGCAGGACACCTTTATAATAAATTTTTGGTAGTGTATAGGAAGTTTTCGTGGAATAATGAGGTTCCACATTACTTTTATAGACTCTTTTATGCAGATTTTTTAATGGGAATGCAATATGATTATACCATCCTACCATCCAGTTATTATGGGGCTAGTAAAGGACAAACATATGATAAAAAAGGCGCATATCGAAATGCAACACTGCAGAGGCCTCCAAAACCTTTCATATCTCGTCCAACATTGGCATTTACCTCACATTTAGAGATGTGAGCTACATAGAATGTTGGCAAGGAGGCCAGGAATGTAATCAGAGAAAAATTAAAATCATGTTTTTATGGTGTTGATGTTGGTTTGAATCGTCAGAGAGCTGAAGCCAATTCTCGAATCATTTTTTTTACAAAACAGATGAGGAGATAGATTCCATTTCCATAGAAGATATACAAGAGTATGCAAAATGTTGTCATAATGGTTTGAAGGAGTTAATTCAAAATGATGAACCGAGCACCAGATTGGTATGTGTTACAGTTAGTAAATTTTTCATGCATTTGAGGATATTTTTCTTGTAGTTCTAGTTCTATATATATATATCATTGTATATTTAAAAATAATTGGGTTGTTATCGTCATTTATTGAAATTTGGTCATTTGTTAAATGAATCTCCAGTAAATAGGGGACTTGATTCATTGAGTTTAAATTCAGAATGGTTGAATCAAGTATGTGCTTAAAAATATCCACTTTAGTTGTCCAATCTTCAGAACTTCTTGAATAATCAACATACATGAAATTTATGGTTTTGTATTAATGTGAGCACATATTCATATTCCATATCCCACTACTTTGGTAGGATTGTCTCAATTCTCACTGGAGAGTTTGAAGAGGGTGGTAGTTCATAGGTATCATTGCATGTTGAAAACAAATTTAGTTATATATGAAAATTGCAATGTCATTTAAATTATTAATTTAAAAGAAAAATATCTTAAACAACATATAATTTATTGAATCTTAGGGTATGTTGGGTAAGAATGTGACTCAACTGACCATGGGAATGTCATACTCTTGTGTGGTTGATGATATTAATGTTGTCACATCACATGTATTACATGTTTCAAAATTTAAAGCTACAATTTGATGTGTTAAAATCATTTAAATTTAATTTTCAAATGTACAAATTTGAAATGTGTTATAGGGAAATGTGGAGAAGAGAGTTCCAGTGCTTGAAGAGAATGTGGAGAAGAGAGTGTGAGAGATGGGGTTTGAGGAGGATCCATCAATACCTAAGAATGATGCATCTACTCATGATGATGTTCAATTAAATGTATGTACATTGCACATAAGTGAGTTTTAGTTTGTTTTTATGTTGGGCATTTTATATATAAGTGTTCAATCTTATTTGTGTTGAATATGCATATTTTTTTTTACCTTTTTAAAATTTATGTTTGATCAAATTTTTAATTAAGCCTTTCCTATTTATAGAAGGGTTACTCAATTTGTGTCTATATAACTTTTCAACACTTTGATCAATCATTTTTAAATATATAGAACTGTTATATAAGCTTATCGTTGTCTAAAATGGTACATTCAATCTTATTTATGTTTAGATCATGATGCAGACCTAATTCTGAAATCTAACTTTTGATTATATGAGAACAAAATATAGATCTCCCACATCATAAAGAGGGAAGATTCTAAATTCACTTGGATACCGATATTATTTAAGATTAGATCATTATTCAACCCGAACTATTCTAGATTTTAAAATATGATTACATGATATTATTCATGATCTTATTTATATGTTTAAACTTTAGATCATGATGCAAGAAATTTTGAACTTGAGCATTTGATTATTTGAGAACAGACTCTATCCCACATTATAAAAAGGGAATATTCTAAATTTTATTTGATTGCATTACTTGCCTTCTTGTCCAAGAATGTCGTAGTATGAGGATTTGTGTTTTTTGCATACAACGAAGTGAATTCCCTCTTGGGGTATTGTCAAACTCTTTACTAATTGCTTACTAACCACAAACCAACATTTGTAGATTTACAAATAATCTATGTACGTGCATGATCCCACTTATGTTTAGATCACGATGAAGGCATATTTCAAAGAGAATTTGATTATATGTAATATGAATATTTCCCATGTATAAAGATGAAAAATTTTAATGGTTTTTTAAGAATGATTCAATATATGTGCATATTTGTGTTTTCTGCATGTACATGAGAGATTATATGAGAAAACCTATTCCATTGTAGAAAGACGAGATACATATTTTTTTGGAAGAATGGATTTTAATATGGATATTTGTGAACTTTCATAGATATAAGTATTTTCTTGGAAGAATAGCTTTATATGGAGATTTGTGAGTCCTTTAATTTGAAAGGGAATTCGATTGTATGAGAACATCTATTCCACTGCAGAAGAGGAGATAAGTATTTTCCTGGAAGAATGGCTTAATATTGATGTTAATATTGATGATCTCTTGGGGTATGTTATTCTTTCTCATTTCTATTTAATAAAGTTAAATATCTTTAAAATATTTGATCCGGATTTTTATGAGCAGAACGAAATGAATACAGATTATTAAAAGATTCTTAACACAAAATAATAGAGATACGGTAAAATTGGTTTTCTATTCAATAAGGAAATAAGATAAAACTCTAAAATGCAGCAAAAAACAAGCTTGTTGGAATGGTGGTGGCTTATCTCTGAGAAGAGATGTGACGATTGCACTCATTCACAAGAAGATGGTTACAATGAGGCTTTGAAGGCCTTTTACAATAAACATGAATTTCAAAAACCCTATACATCCAAAAACCTAACCCTAGGAGATGAAGCGCCAAAAGTCATGTGGGCCCCGTTTAGGTAAGTTAGTACATCAACTTTCTGGGGTCGTAACTTTGGCATGCAATCTCTGTTTTAGGTGCACGATAGCTCGTTGGAAAGGTATAACCGAGAAGAATTTTTTTTGACTAACCCATGGAAATTCCCACGACAATACCTTGGGCCCAAAATCCCAAAAAAAAATCGTTTAGGGCCTCAAAACGACCCTGAAAGTTTGGAACCCAAAAAACTGTCGAACAACTGCCAAGGTGGAAAACAGTATTTCGAGCCAATGGAATAGGTGGGTGGCCACAGATATCCACCTGGATCAATATTTTCTAATAAAGTATATGCTAATATGTGTTATTGGTTTTTATTTTTAATGCTACAATGATGTTTACATACATAAACCCACGGTCAAGGATTCATACATGTAGGAAATACAACTGGTACTTAAGCGCACATATGTTGGCCACCCTTGTAACCCTTGTTGGTACCCCTTTGAGTGGTAGCGCATTAGAAAACACTTGTATACACATTGGCCTAGATCTATTGAAGCCCTCCATAGATAAATCGATCAGTCACCTGACTGCTATAGTGCCACCAAGAATAGCACTCGGGAAGATACTATCTAGTACCTTGGTAGTTTGGTAGTATGGCTAAGGTAATGGTATATCCTCCTTAGTTGGTGCCTGAGATATTGGCTCTAGTACTATTTTTGGACCATGCACGAATATCAAAGAGATCTATCACTTGGAAAACTCTTTTCTGTATAACCCTTGAATAACCTAACCCTTGGGTCGGAAACCAAAAAATCAAAACAGAAAAGAACTATTGCCGCACAACCGTGTCTCCTACATTCGGATTGCAAAAATGATACACATTTCTTCCTGTTAAGAGTCTGGGCATTTAGTCATTGCAGTATTCTTCATATCGAAGTATAAATCCACAGGAGTAAAAATAAAATAAAAATTTGGATCCTCTTGGCACCATTATTTGAGACTTATCCCATTGGATTCCTCTCTTTTCCCTTATCACTATCATACCTACCATTTTTCAGCAATTCATTTTTTCTTTTGGACCCAACCCCCTTCCAAAACCCTTATTTGGGACTTACCCCATTAGATTCTCCTTGTCACCCTAATCATCATGATACACTTCACCAATAACTCATTTTTTGTGTGGTCCCACCTACCCATTGTCGTTTTCCCTCTTCATCATGGTCCACACCTGTAGCCAAGACTTGGAAGCTCGCTTCAATGCCTTGCACTCTAATTTCACAGAGACACAACAAGAAGTGAGACAAATCAGTGCCAATGTTTCCATTATCAATAAAAATGTGCATTCATCGATCGATGCCAAAATGGAGGACCTCAAACAGGAGCTCGCTAACCAACTTGCATCCTTCAATACCCAGTTTTCCTCCTTATCTACGATGATCTGTGCCAAGATACATATCCCTACAAATATTCTCTCCTCTGACCCATCTGACCCACCTTTGCAACCTGAAGGTGAAACTTCCTCTCATTCCCAGAATTTCCATCCCCATCACTTTCAACATGACCTATGCTTTCTGCGTGTGGATGTGACTAAATTTTATGGATCGGATCCAACTGGTTGGGTAACTCAAATGGAACATTATTTATCTTTGTATGGAATTACAGATGATTTGGCCAAACTCTAGTATGGTGTTCTCCATCTAGATAAAGAATGTTGGCAACGGTGGAAACGGAGAAAAAAATCCCGCCAAGGCTATGTGGCTTGGACATGATTTGTGGCAGAGATTTATGAATGCTTTGACATTGACACCAACCATTTAGGCCATTTGACAAAGTTGACACAATCTGGCACAATGGAAGACTTTATAACCAATTTTGAGCGATTGGATTTTTGTACAGAGGGAATGTCTGATGTTTTTTTCCTAGAATGTTTTATTAGTGGCCTCAAGGATGAGATTCATGCCCATGTCCTCATGGCTAGGCCTCAGAGTTAGGTTGACACTTGGTGCAGACCCCCCTTCTCTCCAAGGGCTGCGCGACCTCCCAGTCTTAGGATATTCTCAAGACTAAATTGAAATAGTCTTTGATTCCCTGCTAGAACCTTTCAGAAATAATCCACATGTCTTTGCAAAAGTCCACCCTCATGCACAAGTGATCAAATGCAAATATCCTCCACCTGACCATGTCTTGTGACCACATGCCTACATAAAAAGCGTGTCGTGATTTTTCATATCGGCTATGTGAGTCAAACAACTCTCTATCCTTCGAACTCCCGATACCCGAAGTTCTAAAATATTCAGATTAGATCAATGATCCACACCCGCTCTCCAGCCAACGACTACGATCAAGTCGCAATTTCGCATTTCACGAGTTTTCGCAACTCCTACCTCCTACTTTCCAATTCATGAATTAGAAAAACTCTAATCTTTCGCCACACATCCTACTTCAATGAACAACCACGATCATTTTGTGAATTCTCACAACTCCACCCTTTGACCTTTTCACTCTGCGAGACAGGGAAATGTTGATCTCTTTCCATGTATCTCCTTTCAATGGATGGTCTTGATGATTTTGGGATTTCGCTATTTTGCGAAATTCACTCTACTTCTTCCAAATATTTTCTTTCTGCGAAATTCTGATGACTCCTCGTGGCTAACCAGTGTGTTTCTTCTCCGATATCTAACGGCTTGAAATATTTTGGCTCTTTCTAAATTAATCTTAACCCTTAGTCTTATCTATCTTTCAAACTTCTTGTTTGAAGGATTTCTCTCGCTCAATCCTCTGTACTTGTCTCTTTTTTGAACTTAAATTTTCTACGCTTCACCTTTGAATGCTTCAATTCTTAAAAACTTAGAAACTTTTCTACATGTTTGCTTCCGAGAATTAAAACCACTACTCCTCTCGAGCTTCTGGTAAAAGAAATTTAAATCTCTCTCCTTGCACACACTTTCACTCTGTGTATTCTTTAAAGGACGTTTTGATGCCCTCCTGGCATACTCTGCGCTCAACCTCCTGAGCTTTCAAACTTTAACACAATTTTGTTTCTATACGCTCTCCTTGTGCTCAGTATGCACACTCTGCATACAAAATTTCCCCGCTTTCTCTTCTGAGCTTTAAGTCAAAAAATATTTCTTCACATGCACTCCATGAGCTTTGCATGCACTCCTTGCATAATATTACATAAGAGAAATAATTGAACTCATTTAAGTATTTATTCATTCACTATGAACATCATCCATTCAAAAACACATAACAACATAGTCAAACTATAAACAATATCAACACTGTATATTTGGGTCAATTTCCTATGTTCTATTCATTTCAAAGAAAATATAATTACAGTTGCTATCTCCTATAGACCCAAACTGAAACTTATCTAAGGACCCAGATCTTTTTCTCTCTTCATCCTCCTATCTAGATACTATTACATTCTTTTCAAGAGGTTACCTATTCAATAAATGCAACCTAATGACTAATCAATGATAATATCCCACACCTCTAATATATTACAGTCATGTAAAGGATTTACAATGGTTTCGTCCTTTCAAACGGTGGCCTGAATTTACAGACAGCTAATTAATTAACGATAAAATAAAAAAAAATATCTTCACACCACTATCAAGATGATCAAGGTCATTTTTGGCTCCTTCGATGCGTTGAGGTGTCGATTTTGATCCCATGTCTACTTCCTTTTGATGTGATAGTGATGCTCCTGCATTGTACTCCTCTTGCCAAAATATTCATGGACTCCTGTCCATGAGCTCTCGCACTGTTTTTCCATGTTTGAAAATATCAGGTTCAGTTATCCAACTTGAATATTCTACTGGGTGATCTTTCCACTTTACCAAATATTCAGGATACATCTTTCTTCTGGTTTTCCTTCCAACTCTCTGTTCTAAAATTTTTTCCATCTGAGGTTTTTCTACTATAGGAATTCGTTCTTCCCACTGAACCTCTTCCTGATCATCCAATTCTGTTGTATCATCTCTTTTATAAGGATATAAATATGCAACGTTGAATATCGGTGATATCCCAACATTATCTGGCAACTCAATTTCATAAGCATTTGCTGCAAATTTTCTAAGGATATTGCATGGTCCTATATTCTTCATCTTCAATTTATTATTTGTTCCTCTTGGAAACCTTTCTTTCCTCAAATGAGATAAAACTTCATCTCCCACTTGAAATTCAACTTCCCTTCTTATCTGATCAACTTTGTCCTTATACTTTTGATTACTATCATGTAGCTGCCTCTTAACTTGATCATGAAGTCTTTGCATTTTTGTAGAAAAATCTTTTGCTCCAGTGCTCCTGAATTCATATTGTTTCAATTCTCTCAATTATGCAACCCCTCTCAGTTTTCTTCCATATACTATCTCGAATGGAATTTTTCTAGTGCTTCTACTAACTAAATTGTTAAATGCAAATTCTGCCTGTGCCAGAATCTGATCCCACTAATGAATTTCCCAGACTCATGTTCATCTCTTTAGTCTGTTCGTCTTTCTGAGTGTGATATGATGAACTAAAAGATAAATTAGTTCCCAGCTTCTTCCATAGATTCCTCCAAAAGGGTCCCACAAACTTAGTATCCATGTATGAAACTATGCTTCTGGGCAATCCATGTAATCTCACAACTTCCCTTAAAAACAAATTGGCTATGTGTGTAGCATCATTTGTCTTCTGGCATAGCATAAAATGTGCCATCTTAGAAAATATATTGACCAAAAAAAATATGGAATCACTTCCCTTATGTGTTCTAGGTAATCCCAATACAAAATCCATACTAATTGCATCCCAAGGCTTTTCTGGAATAGGAAATTGCTGATACAAACTAGTGTTTTGTCTCTTCCCTTTTGCATGTTGACAAATCTTACATTGGTCTACAAATTTCTTCACATATGCACTCATACCTAGCTAATAAGAAAAACTACTCAATTGTGAAAATGTTTTATCATGCCCAAAATGTCCGGCTAAACCTCCACTATGTTTTTCCTTCAAAACATTATCTCTCATTGAACATCTTGGTATGCACAATTGGCTTCCTTTAAATAACAATCTATCCTGGATCAAATATTATGACCACGAGTTGTTATCCCTCAACAAAGGATTTCCATATGCTTCGTAATCCTCCTTAAAATATGGATCTTCCCGATACATTTACTTAAGGTGCTCAAGCCCTAAGGTATTCACTTGAAATTGTTGTACAACCAAACTTCTCCTACTCAAAGAATCTACAACTTTATTATCATTTCCATAAATATGTTTAATGACAAAAGTAAAATTTTGCATAAATTCTACCCACTTAGCATGTCTCTGATTCAACTTCTATTTCATAGTAATAAATTGCAAAGCTTGATTATCACTATACAAGACAAACTCTTTTGGAATTAAGTAATGTCTCCATTTTTTCAAAGCTTGAATCACTACATAAAATTCTTTGTCATATGTTGAATATTTCTCCTTAGAATCATTCAACTTTTCATTGAAATAAGAAATTGGCCTAGTATCTTGACTCAAAACTACTCCAATGGCTATTCCACTTGCATCACACCTCACCTGAAATGTTTTTTTCAAAATCTGGTAAAACCATAGCTGGTTGCTTTGTTATCTTCTTTTTCAACACTCTAAATATTATCTCAGCCTCCTATGTCTAATTAAAATACTTATGTTTGTTCTTCACAGTCTCCATCATGGGTGCACATATACCACTAAAATTTCTGATAAACTTTCTATAAAAACTTGCTAAACCATGGAAACTTCTCACCTCAAATATGCTCCTGGGTGATGGCCATTCCTTGATTTCTCTCACCTTTTCTGGATCCATCTTCAATTCATTTGAAGAGATCACAAAACCCAAATATATGAGCTCTGTCTTCATAAAATAACTTTTCTTCAAGTTTATTAACTTTTCTTTCTGCAATATCCTCATCACTAATGTCAAGTGCTTTAAAGGTTCTTCCTCTATTTTGTTGAAAACTAATATATCATCCAGATATACAATGAAAAATTTACCTATAAATTCCTTCAGTAATTTAGTCATCAATCTCATAAATGTTCTTGGAGCATTTTTCAATCCAAATGCATGACTAGCCATTCATACAAACCTTCATTTGTCTTGAATGTTGTTTTCCAGACATCTCCCTCTCTCATTCTTATTTGATGTTATCCACTCTTCAAGTCTATTTTTGAAAAATATCTTGATCCACTCAAACAATCCATCAAATCATCCATCCTGGGTAAAGGAAATCTATACTTGATGGTTATCTTGTTGATGGCTCTGGAATCTGTACACATTCTCCATCCCCCATCTTTCTTTGGACTCAATACAGTTGGCACTACACATGGGCTTAGTCTTTCTATGACTAAAATTTTATCCAACAACTCTTGACCTTTCTTCTTAACTTCTTAATTCTCTTGAGGTTTCAACCTATACGCTGCTTTATTTGGAAAATTGGCTCCTGGAATCAAGTCAATATGGTGGCTAATGCTCCCAATAGGTGGTAATGAATGAGGCAACTCATCCACTATTATGTCAGCAAAGTTATCCAACAATTCTTGGATTTATTCAGGTAAAATGATCCATAGAAGTATTGGTAAGGATAACTCTCGGCTTCCTTACTACAACAAATTGCATTTCTTGATCCTTCTTGACCTCCTTCAAGAGTTCCTTACCACTCATGAGAAGTATTCTTGTTTTGGCTTCTTCCTTTTCTTTCTTCTCTACTATTGGTAGTAACATGTGAGTCCTCCCATTATTTTCCAGAGTATAAGTGTTTTTTCTCCCATCATGAACAACATTTGTATCAAACTTCCATGGTCTCCCCAAAAAAATATGACAAACATCCATGGGAATCACATCACACAAAATATCATGTTTATAGCCTCCTATTTTAAATTCAAGTTTGCATTGTTGACTTACCATTACTTGATGTCCTTTCTAAAACTATGATACTTTATATGAACTTGGGTGTGCAGTGGTTTCCAGCTTCATCTTCTCCACCATCTCTGTTGATATTAAATTATCATTACTCCCACTATCTATAATCATCTTTCAAACTTTGTCCTTTGTATTACAAGCAGTCCTGAACAACCTCGTTCGCTGAACTGAGTCTTCTGTTTATTTCTTTGGCTTTAGAATAACCTTCCTCATCATAAGATTTTGTCCTCCTTCTACTGCCTCTGCTTCCACATTCTTCTGAGATCCAGAAATGTGTGCTTATCCTCCTCCATCTCTCTTTCTCTTGGGACATTCTCAAGACATATGTCTTGTCTTTCCACAGGTGTAACATTTAACTCCACCTCCTCTACTTCTTCCTCTTCCTCAAGGAAAATAATTTCTCCCACCAAATGGTCTTCTTTGGGAACTTCCTCCTCTTTCAACAAGACCATATGATTTCTCATTATCATCCTTAGCTTTTGGTGCCTTATCATAGACAAATCCCTTACCTCTATTTAAGCCTCTACTTCTATTTTGTTGACTTTGGTTTGTAGCCAACTTTTCCTCTTCCTTTAGGGAAATCTGATAAGCATCTTCCACTATCCTCACAGTCATCATGATGATTTCATCCTGGATTTCATACCTCAAACCATTTATATACCTGGAAACGTTTTCATCATCCTTCTCTCTTTGTCCAGTCCCAATATTCAACCTATAAAATTCTTTTGTATACTCTTTCATTGTCATACCCCTCTGTCTTAGGTTCTGCAATTTTCTGAACAACTCTGTCTGGTAATCCCTAGGTATGAATTTAGCCTTAAATTTGGCTACCATCCTATCCCAATTCTCTATCTTGTGTTTTCCTTTGCTCCTTCTTTCTACCTACAGTTCGTCCCATCATAGTGTTGCATGTCCTTTGAATATCATGAAAACATGTCTCACCTTCCTTCCTTCCTCGACATCTTCATAGTCGAAATACTTGTCCAGGGACCTTATCCAATCCAATAACTCTTCAACATCCAAGTTACCTTCATACATTGGGATGTCCATATTTTCTCTAGCTCCCAACTTCACAACATATTTCAGTAAGCATTCTTTAGCTGCATCTTCCCCTATAGCTTCTTCAACTTATATTTCTTCGCTTTCAGCATCACTAACATCTACAATGGAATATGTTCTTCTTTGCATTGCTTCCATCGCTTCCAACCTTGTGCGAAGTTTTCTCACTTCTCTTCCTACAACATAGTTTTCTATAGGTGGTCCTATGCGTACCCTCGACAACATCGCTTCAATTGTTTCCTCCTCTCTCCATGGGCTCTGTGACCTCCCGGTCTTAGGATATTATCAAGACTGAATTGAAATAGTATTTGATTCCCTAATGGAATCTTTTAGAAACAATCCGCAGGTATTTGCAAAACTCAACTCTCGTGCAGAAGAGATTAAACGCAAGTCTCCTCCACGTGACCACATCTTGTGACCACACGCCTACTGAAAACGCATGTCGTGATTTCACGTATTGGCTATGTGATTCAACTGACTCTCTACACTTCAAACTCTCGATACTCAAAGTTCTGAAATATTCGGATCAGATCAATGGTCCATAACCACTCTCGAGCCAATGATTGTGATCAAGTTGTGATTTCACTTTTCACGAGTTTTCGCAACTCCTACCTCCAACTTTCCAATTCACGAATCAGAAAAAATATAATCTGTCACCACACATCCTACCTCAATGAATGGCCACGATCATTTCATGAATTCTCACGACTCCACCCTTTGACCTTTTCACTCTGTGAGTCAGTGAAATGTTGATCTCTTTCCACATATCTCCTTTCAATGGACGATCTTGATGATTTCAGGATTTTGTGTTTCTTGATTTCTTGAAATTCACTCTACTTCTTCCAAATCTTTTGTTTCTGCAAAATTACGATGACTCCTCACAGCTAACCAGTGTGTTGCATCTCTGAGATCTAACGGCTTGAAAGATTTCAGCTCTTTATGAATGAATCTTAACCCTCAGTCTTATCCAAATTTCAAACTTCGTGTTTGAAGGATTTCTCCCACTCAATCCTCCGTACTTGTCTCTTTTTCAAATTTCAATTCTCTACGCTTCACCTTTGAACGCTTCAATTCTTAAAAAATTAGAAAATTTTCTATGTGTTTCCTTTTGAGACTTAAAACCACTACCCCTCCTGAGATTCTAGTAAAAGAAATTTAAATCTCATCCCTTGCGCACACTTACACTCTGTGTCTTCTTCAAAAGATGTTTTGATTCCCTCTTGGCATACTCTATGCTCAACCTCTTGAGATTTCAAACTTTAACACAAGTTTGTTTCTATACACACTCCTTTCGCTCAATATGTACACTCTACATACAAAATTTCCCCAGTATATCTATTGATCTTTAATTCAAAAAATACTTCTTCACACACACTCCTTACGCTCTGCATGCACTCCTAGCATAATATTACAGAAGAGAAAAAATTGAACTCATTCAATTATTTATTCATTCACTATGAACATCATCCATTCACAAACACATAATGACATAGTCAAACTGTAAACAATATCAACACTGTATATTTGGGTCAATTTCCTTTATTCTATTCATTTCAAAGAAAATATAATTATAGTGTCTATCTCCTACAGACACAAAATGAAACTTGTCTAAGGACCCAAAGCTTTTTCACTCTTCATCCTCCTATATAAATACTATTACATTTTGTTCAAGAGGTTACCTATTCCATAAATGCAAGTTGATGACTAATCATGGCTAATATCTCACATCTGTAATATATTACAGTTGTGTAAAGGATTTACAATGGTTTATTCCTTTCAAACGGTGGCCTGACTTTATAGACATCTAATTAATCAACGATAAAATCAAAAAAAGATCTTCACACCGGTACAAAGCTGATTAAGGTCAATGTTGGCTCCTTCGATGCGTTGAGGTGTCGATTATGATCCCATGTCCACTTACTTTTGATGTGATAGCGATGATATTGCATCAAAGCTACTAAAAGAGATAAGGAACCACAACAAGTTGTCTTTTCTCAAACTCGCAAACCCTCCTTTATTCCTTGCAGTAAACTAGTCATTTCCACTCCTCCTTCGAGTCCACTAAAGATCCAAAAATTGACCATGGAAAAATGGTTGAACGCCAACTCAAAGTCCTTTATTATAATTGTAGTGAAAAATATTTTCCTGGGATTATGGCCATCTCGGAGGATGTTTTGGAAGATGATGTTGAGGCTCCCCTTTTGGTTGCATCCCCTCAACCCACTGACATGGCCCCTCCCTCTGACCCTCTCGATATTGAATTGGTCATTTCTCTGAATTCTCTCATTGGCTTCTCTGCTCCCCAAACCCTCAAAATAATTGGTTACATTAAGCATCGGAAGGTCATCATTCTTGTGGATAGTGGAAGAACCCATAATTTTATTCATCGTTGCATTTCCAAAGAAACTAATTGTTATATTAGTGTCGTCAATAATTTCGAAATGATGATTTCCAATGGTGGATCCATGAAATGTGGTGGGCATTGTGAAAATGTGTGTCTCCATTTTGGTGAGTACCACATGAAATATCATATTTTTTTTTATCGACATGGAGGTTGTGACATTGTGTTGGGTGCAGAATGGATAAGGACTTTGGGTCCGATTCTCATGAATTTTAAGGAATCAACCATGCAATTCCACCAATAGGTCCAACAATATCATTTCCTAGGAATCATCATTGGTTCCCTGGAGATCATCAATTCCCATCGCATGGAAAATATTCCAAAAAAAGGTCATTATGGAATTATTTCACAACTCCATGGCATCCAAGCCATTGAGACACTTTATGTGTCGTAAGACCTCCAATTCATTCTCTCCAAACATCAAGTTATTTTTTCCACTCCCCAAGGACTCCCTCCTTCCCATGGTTTTCATGATCATTCCATTCCCCTTGTCCCCGTTAGCCTTCCTGCCAATATCCATACCTATCATCATCCCTTTTCCCAAAAAAATGAAATTGAGAAACATTTTCAACAAATTCTCAATGCAGGTGTTATCCGTCCTAGTATGAGACCCTACTCTTCTTTTGTGGTCATGGTCCTTAACAAAGAAGGTTTTTAGCACATGTGTACTGACTTTTGCGCACTCAAAAATCTCACCATTAAAGACAAATTTCCCATTCATGTCATTGATGACCTCTTAGATGAATTGAGTGTTGCCTAGTTCTTTAATAAACACAATGTTAGTTCTGGATACCACTAGATACATATGAACATGGAAGGCATTCCTAAGACTACATTTCAAACTCATGAGGGCCATTATGAGTTTTTGTCATGCCCTTTGGATTATGTAATTCTCCCTCCACTTTCCAAAGCCTCATGAATCATGTCTTCCATTCCTTTCTCTTCCATTTTGTCTTAGTTTTCTTTGATGATATCCTCATCTATAGTAAAACTTGGACAACCCATATTTCTCATGTGGATCGAGTTCTACATCTACTCTCTCCACACCAACTTTTCCTCAAACAGTCTAAATGTGTATTTTGTGCCTCAGAAGTTGAGTAATTGGATCATCTTGTTGTAAAGGTCATTGCCAGGGTGGATCCTAAAAATATTGAATTTATGCAGGATTGGCCTCGCCCAAAGACTCACAAAAGATTGCGTGGATTTTTGGGTTTAACAGGTTATATCAAAAGTTTGTCAAGAATTATGGAAAGATTGTGGCATCTCTCACTGCTCTCCTTAAAAACAATTCTTTCAATTGGACTCCAGTAGCTTCTCAGGACTTTCAAACCTTGAAGGTAGCCATCTGCACCACTCTAGTCCTAGCCCTTCCTGATTTCACAAAGACTTGTGTCCATGAGCACTCAGGGTTTACCAAAAACTATGAAAGGGTCAAACGTTCTTTTTTCTGGGATGGTATGAAACAGGACGTTCACAATTTTGTTGAAGATTGTGATGTTTGTCAATGCAATAATGGAGAAACCGTCAAATCTCCTAGCATGCTACAACCAATTCCAATTCCACCTGCTATTTGGATGGATATCTCTATGGATTTTATTGTAAGATTACCTAAATCAAGAAATAAATCAACAATCATGGTGGTAGTTTATTGTCTTTCCAAGTATGCTCATTTTTGTGCACTTCAACACCCGTTTACAACCTCCCCTATGGCTCAAATTTTCATGTATTAGGTCTTCAAGCTTCATGGAATGCCTCATTCTAGTTTTTCTAATAGAGACCCCACTTTCACCTGCAATTTTTGGCAAGAAATGTTCAATCTACAAGGCACCAAATTGCATCTTAGCGCAACTTATCATCCCCAAATTGATGGTCAAACTAAATTTGTTTGGAAACATATTTGAGGTGTTTTGCATAGGAAAGGAAAAATCAGTGGGCTCAATGGTTACCACTAGATGAATGGTGGTACAACACTTCTTACCATACAACTACCCACATGACTCGTTTTGAAGAAGAATATGGACAGAAACCACCTTCATTTCTCTCATACCTTCCAGGTGTCTCAAAGGTACAAGTAGTTGACTAAATGATTATAGTTAGAGAGGATATTATGCATACCCTCAAAGAGAATTTGGTCATGGCCCAGAATCGCATGAAGCAATAGGAATATCAAGGTCACTCTGAATGTCAATTTGCATAAGTATATCAGGTGTTTCTTCGACTGCAACCTTATAAGAAACATTCCCTCAAGGCCAACCATTGTGAGAAATTGGTGCCCAATTTTATGGTCCTTATACTGTTCTCAAGTGTGTGGGAAAGGTGTCCTATCAGTTATCTTTTCCCAGTCATTCTATGCTCCATCTTGTTTTTCATGTTTCCTTCTTAAATAAGGTGATTGGAACTAAGTGCCAAAATCAAGAAAACCTTCCTGAGTTGGACGAAGAAGGACCCATTTTGTTAAAACCATAAGCATTTTTGGACCAGTGTGAGCGTCATTTGTGGCCATGCACCATAAAGGAAGTGTTAGTCCAGTGGAAAGATACAAATCCAGTAGATACCACTTGGGAACTAACTACCATTCTACAACAATTTCCTCATCTCAATATTTGAGGACAATGATGTTATGTTTGGTACCTAACCCCTCACGTAGGTAGAATAATATATTTCCATGTAATAAAGGCCAATATTAATAAGGCCTAGCAATAAGTAAGAATAAGTCAAATGTAATAAGACCTAATAAAACCTTCTGCTTCTAGAAGGATCTTCCTCTAGATAGTTCTTTTGGATAGACATATTTAGTATAAATAGGAGTTGAAGTTATGAGAAGTTTGTCTTAAATATTATTGTAATAGATATCTTCTTTGTTTTAGGTTTCCCCCTCGAAGAGGAAAGTGAACATTTCTCTTAGTAATCAAATTTCTCTTTCTGGTGCTATTCTAGTATTATTGTGGTATTGCTCTAGTTATATTATTGTTTATTTGTCATTTCTAGCTAATTATTGATGTTCTGCATACTATTTTATATATGGAATACTAAAAATGGTTATAACTTTTTGCAATCACAATCCAAATTAAACACTTTCATATAAGTTAAACATTATACGGAAACTATAAATTTAAATCAGTGATACATATCAAATTTCACTTAAAAATAGAGAAATCATTAACAATTTTTGTTATTAGCATACCCATAATACATTTTATAAATCAAACAACAACAAAAAACACAACATTATATGAAAAACATGATATACATGAATGATATACATATGAATATACATTTAAAACATACATCTCAACAAAATTTGCAATAAACATGTCATATACAAATATCAAGTCAAATATAAAACAATCAATATAAATGTCAATCAATACCACTACTATCTAGGTCCACCACTAGAGCCATGTGCATTAGTGTCTCTACTACCAGAGGTAGAGCCTATATCAAGAACAACTATCTAATAAATAAATTTTGGCAAAAGTGTACTATCAAGTGTCTCTATATCAATATCATAAAGATGTGTAGTATTACCCGATGTGAAGATAGTGTGTAAAGAATCAAAATCTTGTGACACATGTGGATGAATACAAGGAGGATGAGGATCAGTGGATGATGAAACATGTGGACTAGGATAATGACAATGATTGGTGGATGGTTACAAAATTGGAGGAGGAAGGGAGGACTAGTAGAATATGCTGACATGTGTCGGGGATAAGTTGGAGGAGGAGGAGGAGGAGGAGGATGTGGATTCAGGTTCAAGCACATGTGGAGGGGAAGAATTAGTATAAGGAGGATAAAACATGGATAGAAGTCTTGACACATGTGGAGGGGAAGAAACAGGTTCAGTAAATGGTGTAGCCGACTCATGTGGAGGAGAATCAAGAGCAAGAGGAGGACCTTGTGGTGGCATAAAGGATTTGGATGGATTTTTTGATGATCTAGATGTAGTGGGATCATGAGAAATACCCCTCAACATATTGATGAGGTTGAAGGAACCAATAATATGATGCATCAAAATATTCATGTCACGAGGAAAATGCCTCCATATAGTAGAGAGATCGTCTACCCATAATATATCTCTAATACATACATGTACCACTATGTGACTAGTCATGACATGACATAGCTCATCCACCACCTCTAACCAGAATTTCATTTCTATCTTGTGTGGCATGTGGGGTATTTGTACTACTGGAGGTCAATCCTTTTCCTCCTACACCTCCTCATCCTTATTTTATATAGTCACATCCCAAAAATATGTTCCCATATTTAGATAACAATAATAAGATAATTGAGCCCGCAGGGATGTAGACGGATTGACAAGTGTTGTGTAAATGGAAGGAAATTTGTAAAATGAGGTCTCATGTTTGATTCTCACCCTGATTTACTTGTGCGCCATCCTTGCGGGCTGGGTGGTTTCACCTGGGGTTATAGTGGTATCCGATGGGGATCAATCTCGTGTCACACAAGTACAAGAACCACACGTTTTTTTATTCCCCTAGTACAAAAAAAATAAAATAAAATAATAAGATAATTGAAAAAAAATGTTACAATAAATTACATGTGCATTAAAAAAGACATAAAAATATGAAAATTTATTGATCAAAATATAATAATAATATTACCTCACTCATCTTCTATCTCCTCTATTGTAAATGGAATGTTTGGACATGCTCTCTAATCAATCCTCGCATATGGGAACTATAAAATATTGAGGACATGATTATGCTCGCTAGGAAATAAATCAAAATGTACCTCCCTACCTACCAGAGTAATGGGAAACTCATAATAACCTCTATTGGGAAATAACTTCCCCCACATGTGGATACACACATCAAACGTAGTCCTATCAAAAAATAGTGGTACTTCTAGCCAAGTGGCATGAATCCTCTCAAAAAATATTATATACAACTTTAACACAAATGGGAAGAATCTTGTCCTAGAAAAAACAACACGACAATTATCTAATGCATGACAAAAATGTCTCAATACAATATCTAACCACCTAATCGATCGGGGCCTGCACAATAAACTATCTACAAAATAAAACATTGATAAACTAATGTGCTTCCCATCAGAGTTATATTGTGACAATGTCGATAGCATAAGACATAGGCACCTATCATCATGTCTCTGAAATGAAGCTATCCATAGCTGACCACTACGAACCTATACCTCCAAGACAAATAAACATGTGGACCAGAATATCCCTGCACATATGGAAATTGGGTCCCTCCTCCAACACTGGGAGGTGGCACAAGGATATGGGGAAAATAATCCCACCTCCTAAACAACCTAGTGATGAAATCTGCATCCTCCTCCATGGGAAGATACCACATATCGAGATAGACCTTGAACCCCTATCTCACATGATCCCAGTGATTAACCAACTACTATAACAATAATGAGTCCCCCCTAACATATGTACCCTTTTGATAAAAATCTAGGAGGTCAACATCTATCAAAAGGTCCTCTTTTGGTTGTGAAATAGGGCAAGGGGACAACTCCCTATCCCTAGCCTCCCACTCATGCAAAAATGTGTGTCTTGACCTGCTATTGTTCCTCCTCCTTCTCCTCATGTTTTCATCACCTCTTATCCACATAGAAATATTGTTAGAAACATATATCTAGATCAAATAAATTGAAATTATAAAACAAATACATATATAAATGATTTATATTTAAAAACATCCAAATATAAAATGTTTTTGCAAGAAATCTTAAAAATAAATCGGTGCACTGAAAAAAGAACATACACCCCGATGTTGGTGCACTATCTTAGAAGAAAAACACTGCCCATTGGTGCATCCCATAGTATTCTCTACACTGGATCAATGGTTTGGACTGTGTCGGTTCATTTCTTTCAATAACACCGATTCATTTTGTTAACAAAAACGTGTCACAACACTAAAATTTATGACATGCAAATTCGCAGTTCCCTCTGTTAAACCGAAAGAATCAGTGCGCCAGGTACACCAAAGCCCTGACGTGTTGTCTACAATCCATTGTATTACTAACACACCACTAATGGGGCCTTACAAAATATGAATCACATTGTTTATTTTTCAAAACATATCGTGGTGCTTAAGTTTAATAGTTACACACTAGTGCATCACAACTATTGACACACTGCCATAGATTGTAGTGGTGCTCCTACTAAGTCGCACGACTCTAATTAGTTATTTCAAGTTCTCCCCAGTGCCATTGTTATTATAACACCAATTGATTGATGGATGGGCCCCTCTATGTTAAACTTCATTATCATAGTTTAAGGAGTGGGATGTGTTACTATTAATACACTGGTACCACATTGATAGTGGAGCATCGATGTTTTGTTTCGTGGTGTGTTGTAAAGGATAGAGCACTAGGAATGAGGCGTCCAATGAGATGCCCCAAAATGCCAGGTCAGGAAATATATTTCCATTGTCTTTTCGTATACAATACCTGTGCATTGGGTTCAAATGGACACACTTATATGTTAAATTATATAAATAGTTAAGTTAGCGATGTCATTAGTAAAGTGAAGTGTATCAGTGTGGGTCAAAGCCAATTATGCACCGGTCGAGAGGAATTATGAAGGACACATGGTTTTGCTTATGTAATTTATCATGTTATTGTTTGAATAGCACCACTAGATACATATATATTACATGCATTGGTGTCAGTTCTCATTATAAATTCAACACAGTACACATTGCATTGGGGTGAGCCAAAGCGTTCAAGTGCATCACACGCAATTGGTAAAAAAATTGAAAAAAATGCCAAATTTCAAGCTAAATTCAATTTTTGATTGGATGAAAATACAAATAGGAAGGTAATAAACAATTTGTTTGTCCTCTAATGTCCCAAGGAGGAATAGTTTCACCATTGAGAAGAAATTAAAATTAGTGGTAATTTCTAAAATTTGGAAATGTGTGGAATCTACCAATGGAACTATCCATGGAGCTATCCATGCCAGTGTAGAGAATCGGAAATAGGGTGCCTTAGCAAGGAAAGTGAACAAAAATGATTTCTTGAGAGTTTTGAAGCACATTATGCATTGTAACAATAAAAATCAGTTCGTTAATTATTTTTGTATTTACCCTACAATGGTGTGCCTAACGATAATGAGGCGCACCAGTGCGGAACAACCACCGACACCGATGCAATTTATTTGGTGTGTGTATTTTTATTATAAAGCATGGTGATGCTTTCAGACATTGACACATCAGTGAAGTTGGTTAAATTGGGTGCACTACTATGTTAACTTTTATATATCATTGAGCTAGCAGTGCGGTTAATGAAGTGCAATGAATTAGTGGGTGTCGAATTTAATTATGCACCAGTTGTGGGGATTTTTGAATGACATATGACTTTGTGTGTGTGTGTGTGTGTAGAGAAAGATAGATATAAAAGACACACTAGTGTTGGTTCTCACTGTGAATGTAACATTGTATGCATCACTTCGGGGTGAGCTGAGGCGTTCAAGCACACCATAGGAAATTAAAATTGTTTTTTGGAAAAAATGGAAAATTCCAAGCTAAATTAAAATTTTGATTAGATGAAAATGAAAATAGGAAGGTAATAAATAATTTACCTAGCCTCTTATGTCCCAAGGAGGCATGGTTGCACCATTGAGATAAAATGAAAATTCTTGGTAAATTCCAAAATTTGGAAATATGTCGAGTCTACCAATGGATATATCCAAGCCGATGTAGAGCACCAGAAACATGGAATAATGGGAAAGAAGGAAGGAAGGTGAGCATCAGTGATTTCTTGAGATTTTGGAAGCACCATATGCATTATAACAATGAAAATCAGTTTGGTAATTTTTTTATTTACCATATGGTGGTGTGCCTAGTGATAATTAGGTGAAATTGTGCATAATGTTCAACAACACCAATGTGATTTATTCGATGCATGTATTTTATATTATGAAGTATGGTGGTTATTTTGAACATTGAAGCACAAGTGTTTTATTTCTAATGTATGCATTGGTGTGTATATACCTTAAAAGTGCACCGACAAAAAACCTCCACAAAAACCTACAGCTACCCTCATCTTCGAACAACCTCCACTATGAACAATGATGGTGCATTTGAACATTTAATCATCAGTGTAGTATGTTTTAGGTTTGAATTGGTACGTATGTACCTTCAAGTCACATAAAAAAAAAAAACTACAAAAACCTTCGGCCAGCCACCTGCGCTATAAACAAAAAAAAAATCAAAAAATCATTGATGTTTCGTAAAAACTCTACAAGACAGTCCTCTCCTTGCAGTGATCATTGAAAATTGTTGAACGCTAGGCCGGGGCTCTTATTTTACAAATTCCTACTCTAGAAATTTGTTCTGAAATGACTATAGAAACTGTGCCTTGAACATCCCACTTGTATTGGATTTGAAACTTGAGTTCCCTTATGCTTGATGCACTCTATGCTCTAGGTGCTCGACATTGTGCTATCGCACTATAGACTCATAAGTTTCTCCTCAAATAATGAATTGAAGGTTATCCTATGAATTTTAAATACAAAGTTTGGTGATTTTTCTATTACCATAACTATTTCCCATTCCCCAGGATTCCATCACATTTCTGAGTGCTAACTACCTACCTCTCCACCATCGTATTTGCCTAGGTCCTTGTAGAAAGTTTTCATGTGTTGGTCCTTTGTCCTTTGGGTTGTAATATGACATTAATAACTTAATCACCTTTGAATATTATAAATCCATTATGTTCTACTTTAGTGTTCAGTTGTCTAATCCGCCTATTTATTATGTTGGTTTTATCTAATCTACCTAAGTCCTATCCTACTTGTGTGTAGTGCTTGTGTATTGCACACTCTCACTCTATGTGTGTCTAATCATCTCCATGCATCTGAACTTCATGGGTTTTCATGCTTCTTCATTTGAAATCAATTTATATACCCTTTCCGTGGATGTTTGGTGGGTTATGTTCTGTGCATCCAACCCATCAAAACATTATACCAACATTGGGATGGTTTCAACTAGTATGTGTGTCATTTATCTAGGATCAAACTAGCCCATAGCATATGGAACACATAGAAAACTTTATTTGTGACGTGTTGGGGGATGTTATGAGCGCATCATGCACTAGGAATATTCAAGACTCATCCACTCCTTTCCCAGAAACAATTGTTTTCCTAAGGGTCTTTACTATCACTATATTGATTTATCCATTCAAACATGGTTGTGGGTTGGAACCTGACTTTTATGTATTCTATGACCTGCGCCCATTCCGCTATATCCATGTGACATGTCTCCCACTAGAGAATAGGTTTTCCTTTTACAACTACATCCACGATGTATATCCTTTGGGTCTATGGGACCAAATTTTCCATCTACACAAGAAATGTTTCAAATGGCCCTGTACCATCAAATATTGGCACATCACATAGCTCTAATTCAATCTAGTGCACTACCTTTATAATTTGTGTGTATCTCCTGATTGAAATGTCATAAAAATTATTCTACCATAAATCCATAGCATCCTTCAAATCTATGTCACATGAGCAAACACTTATCCATCTTAGTTCCCCGCCAGTTGTTGGGTTGACATAATCCTCCATGTGCCCTATGATATTATATATGTTCTCAATAGTGGAGCTTTGTGCATCCTCATTCATGAGCTCATTATATATGTCGCTCTCCTTTAGATCCAATGGTGCAATTACATGAAAGGTGTCTATTCCAAAGGACAATTGTCATTTATTGATATTCAATATTGCATTGTTATCAAATTCCCAATCAATACCAAGAAGATATGGGAAGGGTTCTAAGTCATCCATGATCTCAATCGCCTCAAAATATTATTTTCTCTTCACCTCTTCAATGTTCAATTCCACCCGCTACAAGTTACATATGGGATAGATTATTTATTGGTTGTATATTCTGAGTTGAATAGGGCACCACACCAAGTTTGGAAAAATGTTCACATCAGACCCCAGGTCCAACATGACACCATCCATATCACATTTTTTTAGTTTGACTATCATTTTAAACTCTCTTTCCATACATTTCTATTCGCTCACCTAGTGCACATCCCTTTCATACGACATGGAAGAAATAACTATAATGGTTTTTCCTTCCCCGAGACATCTTGTTATCACGTGGGTTAATTCATTTGCACCCTTGGGATCACTTAACATTTTAAGGAAACAATGCAAGAAATTACTTAGTTATTTGATTCATCCTTGTAGTAAGTGTTGCATGATGTTTCTTCTAGCATTGTGCATTGCAACTCTCCTTGCATGTACTCCTCTTCTATTTCCTTTTTTTTTCACATTGTTCTTCCTTGCATACACAATCTTATTCCATTACTTTATATGCCATGTGTTGTAATTATTTTCACACCAAGGTTCGTCCAAATCGCTTTGCACTGTCATATTTTCTCCCTCCCATGTGTTGTATTCCTCCAATCCCTTCTGGGGATTCATGTAGGAATTTATTTTTCTATAAAATGTCAAATTTAGGAATTTATTGCACTACTTTCTTGATCTTTCCTTCAATTCCTTCATTGAAACTCCCTTCATTTTCCAACTCCATATCCATCTGAATGCATCCTCGAGTTACCGCCCAGACATCAACTTCTTCTTTTGGATTCTGATGCATAAACTTCACTCCACCCCAGCAACACACTAGCTATCCTGCACATTAAAGTGAATTCAAGGATGGGAGAGGTGCCAACCCTCTCATCTTTCCCTCAATTTCAAATTTTAAATGTAATATTTAATGCAATTAAATGATGTAAGGCTGGAAGAGTCGAGTTATTGCCTTTGTAAAAGATGTAGTTATAATTGCCTTTAATAGGCTTGAGTTGGACAGATCTTGAGCATCGCCTCGGATCTAAGATGTAAATGTTCATTCAATGTAATATGCCTCAATAGATAGGCATTGTAAATGGTTATTAGACACCTCTAGAGTAGTTGGAGGGAAAGGCTCGAGGAGCCCCTCTTGTATAAATCTTTGTAAAATATTCCTAGTAGAGGCTGTTGACGGTTGTTGAAAGTTGTAGAGAGTTGTTGAAGGTAGATTGTAAATAATTGTAAGCCAAGGGGAGTTGAGAGACAAGAATCGGTTGCAGTCCGAGCCTACAACCATTGTAAACAGACATTCATATTAATACAAAGAGAAGTTTTTCCTTCTTATGATTTTTATGTGTGTTTAAGTGTGTTATGAATGCATTTGAATGTTATCTATGTGTTCATTTATGTTGTATATGTATGAGATAGATTTCCATCTGCAATGATGAGGATAGTATTCACTATCTGTTTGAGAGTTGTTGGATTATTTATGGGTTCTTTAGGTTGTGCAAGGAGTGCACAACAGGGTGTTGGAACTCTATGGCCAACGCAAGGAGTGTGTATCTGAACTCTTTCGAGTTGGAGAAGAACATGCCAGGAGGGCACACCAGAATAGTTCACATCTATAGAGAGGAGCCTCAATGTTAGTGAACACCTTGGAGGGGAAAGTCTGTGTAGGAGAAAGTACAACTAGAGTTGTTGAATACTCTGAGAGATCTACCAGGTGGGAATTGAGGCAGTGCAAGTGTGCATAGGATAACTTTATTTTGAATTCAAGGAGAGAAGTGTCTGAGAAAGACACACCCAGATTTACTGATTAATCTGGTAAAAAAATTAGATAACTAATTGACACAACCCCCCTACCTCAGCAGGGTCTGCCAACCTCCCGTTCAAGGATCGTTCCAATTCTCTGAGATGGATTAGCTCTTTTGGGTCCCTGCTGGAACCTCTATGAAAAAATTATCCACAGGTCCTTGTGAAACTCCACCCACGTGAATTATCACCAGGTACAAGCTTCCTTCATACGACAACTGGTTGTGACCGCACACCTATCAAAAGGTGTTTCGCGACTTCGCTTGTCGGGTCTTTGAATGTGAGTCACCTCGACTCTTCTGACCTATGAAATCCTGACAGGGGTCTATCACATGCTAGATCCTCCCTTATCCTCTTTCCATATGATCCCTCGCTATGAACTAGGGAAAAAAAATCCTCCCGAAACCTGAACTTGCGAGTTTCACTCACCAGATCAATGGTCGACAATCCCCATGATCCAATGGTCCAAATATCCCTTTCACGTATCGGGACTTCGTGTTTCACGAATTTGGAAGGATGATCACATCTCTCCTCCAATCCCTGATATCCCAAAATTCATGTGCGTTAGATCAATGGATTACAACTCCCCATGATATGATGGCTTAGATCAAATCTTCGCGAATCGGGACTTCGTGTTTCGTGAAGTTGGAGGATCACTCACCTCCTTGCTCTCGATCCCCAATATCCTAAAATTCTCCTTGGGAATTCAACGATCCACACTCTCTCTTTGATCAATGGTTGTGATCCTTTCTCGAGTTTTCACTTCAAAAATTCTCACGACTCTACCCTTTGACCTTTCCACTATGTGAGTCGTGAAATGTTGATCTCTCATCACGTGTCTCTTCTCCTGGATGGATCCAATGGTTTTGGGAATTAACGTTTCATAAAGTTAAAATTTGAAACACTTCCCTTTATCCGATTCCCGATTTCCCGAGAATTCACTCACGTCAGATTGACGTTTCTCGACCCTCCATGATCCGATGGCTCAGATTGACTCGCAAGTTCATGCTTTGCAAGTTCTTGTAACTCTACCCTTTGACTTCCTTGAGTCGTGAGTCAGTGAATTGTTGATGTGCTGCCACCTGTCCTGTCTTGATGGACGGTTTCGATGATTTTGGGACTTTGCGACTTTGGAAATCCATTTCTCCTATGCAACTCCAAACGGTTAAACCTTGTGCATGTTCCTCTGGATCCAATGACTATTGGTCCACACACTCAGATCTGACGGTTGAGATATGTTCTCCTCCTATGTGCTTTTATCCTATCTGGACGTAGTTTCTATGGTCCAGATCTCTCCTCCGCAGTTGATCTAGTGATAGTTGTCTCTCCTCCTCTTGAGCTTGCAATTTCTCCTGACCTAGAAGATTTCCAATGTTTCAAAGGCCTTGACCTTTAGTTCCTTTGTGAGCCTGACTACTTGGGTCTCATATTGATCCAGGGGATCAAATTTTGCTCAAAATTGAAAGTTCTTGGAATCGCTTCAAATCGAACAGGTGCATAGGCCTCGTCGTCAGGAACCCAACACAACTCGAACAGGTTCAAATAGACGTCAGATCAGTGAGATATCGCATTTTGTTCAAATTGTCAAACAGGTAAAAAAACTTTACTGACTGTACAGTCTGTATAGTTCGTACAGTTGCTGGCATGGCATGGTCGTACGATGATGTGGCAGGGCCGTATAATGATGTGGCGGGGCTGAGTTGGTAGACAGTTGGAAATTATGAGGTCGAATCATAGCTCGACATGTGGCACATTATTGACAAGTGGGAAGGTGCCACGTGGCCCAAACATGGGCTGCCACGTGGCACCATATTTGATTGGTCATTCAAAATTATATGGAGTTCATGGGGATTGAACCCTGGACCTCCCGCCAAGGTGGAGCGCCTTCACACAAGATGGTATTCCAATAGCGCATGCATTAGTTCTTAATATGTATATGTGTTAAAATTTATTTAAGTTTGACTATTGTATAGTTTGGCACAGGGGTCAGGCTGGGGCTTAGCCCCAACCCACGGTTATGTTAACAATACATATGACCATTGATTAATTGCGTGGGAGTTTTTCCAATGGTTAAAACCATGCCAACACTTGTCTTATGTCCATTCGATCCGAACAACGGTTAGCCCCAGCCTTTTTTGCACGGTCACATGGCCATATGCCCAACGACTTGGCGGTTAGGGGGCTAGGTTCCCTAACCATTCTACAGTTGCGCGCATGTTGCGGTTGTGTGCCCGATGCTAGGTTTTAGCATGAAAATGAGCGCCGAGGCTAGGTTGGACACACAGAGGTGCATTTTGGTGATCCAGAGACAACAATATTGAAGGGGAACTTCCAGGAAGCCTATCTTCTTCAATTTTTGGCCAAATCAGGTGCCGAAAAAGACCAGCTAGGGGTTTTTGGATGTTCTGAAGCCATTGGAGCCATATATTTGGCATTTTGAGCATTTTAAAGAACATATTTTATCACTTTGAGAAAATAATATAAAAGATCCATTGGAAGCTGGACCAGGAGATGTAGTCCAAGAGAGGGGTGAACTCCTTTATCATTTGTTGTGTTATGTGTTTACTGTTCACTGTATTTTGCTAGTTATTATTGCATCTTGAATGTGTAATTTCTATAAAATTTGTGTTTGCAAATTGATCCTTTTGCATAAGAACACTTAAATAAAACTTGCAAGTATTTTCAATAATACAAGCCTTTATCATCTTTAGATCACATATGCATTTTGAATATGTTGTCTGTCCTGAGATTTGGGACTTGGAATAAGTCCAATCTTGCACACTCCTTATGCTATCTCTTCTGAGCTTTCAACTCGCTCAGTATCTAAGGGATTCAACCCTCTTCTTCCTTAGAAGACTTCTAGTGCCCACCTGGCACACGTTTGCGCTCGACCTCTTGAGCTTTTGGAACTTGAAACAGGTTCTCCTTGTGCACACTCCTTGTGTTATTAATAGCCTTCAGATGGTTTTCTTTTGACACTTTGTCTAAGTGTTTGCCTGGTGCACTCCTTGCATAGGTCTTCCTCCAGAGTGTTCAACAACTCTGTCTCCTTGAGCTTCAACTGCTCGGACCTCAAAGGTCTATGTCCCTTCTATCCCTCGAAGAGATGAAAGTGCCCTCGTGGAAACTTCCACTCAAGCACTCCTTGTTGAGATTGCAGAGTATTCAATAACTTTGTGAGTGTCTTCTCCTTGACACTTGTATTCTCACTGAACTCGAAATAGCGTTCACCTATGCACTCCTTGTGTTGGCCCTTGACCAAGTTTTGGGAGATTCTTGGTCATATTGACCTATTTTGGGACTTCGACAACCTATCGAAGGAGAAGCGCAAGATGAAGTGGAGATCATGGGACCTCAACCCACTTTTGGATCCTTTTTGGGTTTTTGGGAATATGTAATGGGAATGGGATGTCGACCCATGGTTTTACCCATGTTTAGGCCTATTTTGTATGTATAAATAGAAGGCTAGGCAATGTAAGAAGAAGTGGAATAATGAATCTATGTGATGTGAATGTATGCTAAGTGCAAGTAGGGTTTGTAAGTG
>ML853160.1:19858-32052 GCA_009831015.1 Picea engelmannii | reverse complement strand
GAGCAGTGGTTGAGGGACATAGTCAGTTGCAGTGCAAGACATGTCAAAGTATCCAGGTGATTGTCGAAAATACTTTTCAAGTAGAATCAGTTGATAGAACTTGAAAGGAGAAGAGTAATAAAGCTCAGATAAATAATCATAAGATTTTGTGGGTCCAAAAGCCTTTCAGTGGGAAGGTGTGATCAAAATCTGGACCAGGGGTCAAAGAATTGCTCAATTTTCAAAGTGCTCAGAATGAAACAAAAACGGTGCCATTGCGTCCGTCTCGTCTTCCTGATTCCGACGATATATTTACTTTCGCAAATGGAGTCCGTATGGAGAAGATATCGCGATCTGTTCGCCGAGCCAAACAGAAAAAAAAAAAATTAGATGCTGACTGTACCTGTCCGTACAGTCTGTACGGTGACGTGGCAGGCCATACATTCCATACAATGACATGGCAGAGGTTGTACGATGCACATGTGGCATTTGACGTGGCAGGCCATACATTCCGTACGATGATGTGTCGATGGATGACATGGCAGACATTTAATGGTTGACAGTTGGGCGAATCAAGTTTTGACACATGGCATCCTTTGGACGAATGGATGGGTGCCACGTGGCCCAATCAAGGGCTGCCACATGGCACCCATTTATTGGCTATGGGCTTATTGTTTGGTTTATTAAAATATTTGTGGGTCCGTGGGGTTCGACCCCCGGACCTCTATCCACCATCAAAGGTTTAACATAATCCGTCCGACCACTCGGCCACGTGTTGGTTCTTATATTGCATATGAAAAAATATATATTTGAATTCACCAAAGGTTGCAAACAGTGGGGGTCTGGGCTGGGGCTTAGCCCCAGCCCCCGGTCACACGCATTTTATATGTGTCCATGCCCTCATATACTTTGGCGCGCACGGGAGGAATTTTAAATGGACCCCGGTTCTATGCGATAATTCATATGACCAGATTATATTGCGTGCGCGGTGTTTTAACTTGGTACCGTGGTTCTATTACATATGACCATACTCCGTTTAATGGCGCGGGGGTGTAGTCAATAGAACCCACGGTTGTATGGTGCATCGCATGCGACCATGCCCTTTATTGAATAGTGCGCGGGGTTAAATGTATAACACACAGTTATATTCTATGTTTTAAAATGTGACCAATACCTTTGATTGCACGCGCAGGGGTGTTATTAATATAGCCCGGTTCTATGCCATAGTTTATATGACCATACATTTTATTATATGGCGCGCATTTGGTTTAACGAGTTAGCCCATGGTTACGGGCTCCAAGGCATATGACCGCGTCACCATTGTTTGCGCGCGGGATATGTGTTGGGTTTAGTTTTGGGTTTTAAACGGTTACCCGCCACTTGTCAAGCCCACAGTGAATCCTTTAAACATAGCCATTTTATGCGCTGGGACGTGGCCACATGGCCCCCATGCGCCCAACACCTCTGGGATTTGGGGTTTAGTTCCCTAACCGTTCGACAATTTGGCGCATTTTGTGGAGATACGTGCGTGTGCTGAGTTTAGGCACGGAAAACACCCAGAGGCTAGGTTCACACACACACAGGTGCAAAATGGCGAACCAATGACAGAGCTTGAAGGAGGAAAAATGGCAGGAGGCCTAACTTCTTGAGTTTTTGGCCAAATGAGGTGTCGAAAAAGCCCAGCTAGGGGTTTTTGGACGTTCTAAGTCCATTGGCACTGTTTTCACAGGCATTTGAAGACTTCTTTTGCAGGTTTTTAACCATTGAAGTTTGAGGAAGCTCCAGGAAGCTTGAAGCCCTCATTGTTTGAGGCATTGCTCAGATGAGTACAGGTCTATTTTCTGTGACTGAATAGTCATTTTTGACTAATTATTATGCTCTGAACACATTGGGATAGGTTTCAGATCCATTGGAGGACTTTTACAGGTTTTTTTTCCACAGAGAAGCTCAGGGAAGCTTGGAGGCCACATGTAGAAGAGGTCATGATTGGATGATACAAGATCCATTTTCAGAGTTCTAATAGTCATTTTTGGGGTTTTTATGTATTCTGAACCCAATGGTACAGTCTGTAAATCCATTGGAGTTAAGAAGCATCTTGTAAAAGAACATTTTACAAACTAATCCCAAAGAGCCAAGTCCATTGAAGGAGGCTCAAGGAGATGTAGCCCAGAGAGGGGTGAACTCCTTTATCATCTTGTTATTGTTGCGAGTTTGCTGTGTTATTTGCTGCACTTTATGTTGCTGTGTATTGGTTTATAGCACCTAATTAACCTTTTAAAAGGAAATTTCCTCACACATGTACATTGACAAGAAGAAGCATGAACTTAAGACAGAAACTATCTTGCATATTTGAACACATGAAGTAAGGTCCTGTAAGGTTTAATTCATTGAAGCAGGGGGTGCTTGCATAGCATAAAAAGTTAGCCTTCTATTTTTAGATCACAAACAAGTATGGATATGGATACAAGATCAGGTACCGTGACATGAAGGTACAAAAGATAGCTCCAAGAGTGTGTGAATCCTCATGGATGATTGACTAGATGACTGAATGATGGGTAGAATCATCGAAAATAATGGCAGAAAATGAACTAAGTCCAAACAATGTATATGCATGTACCCAACTTGACACTTGTCATGTTGGGAGCTACTTTGGCCCACTTGTCCCCAACTTTGGAACTTAGGATAAAATAATTACCCATGCTTTATACTTTAAGAAATATTAATATAATATTCCTTTTTGAATTAAGATCCCTAACTTAGCCCTTCTTCTTAACTTTTAGCCCCTCCCTTTCCCTAACTGGTGGAGTTTAGTCCCCCATAATCTTTTATCATGTTTGATCTGTGCGCAACGATGTATTTTATATTAATGCTGATACATATACAAAAGTAGGCGCACTGGCCTTTAACATCTAGTCTCTCCGGCCTAATAATCAAAAAACTGGCTCACCAATCTATAAAACACAACATATACACAAAGGCTCCCTGGTCTCAAAATCGCGTGCACTTAAGTTGTTGTGTGCAGTATCCTAGAATGTGCACACTTCGTCATTTTACTGCGTAGTACATGCATGCACTATGTCATTAAAGGTGCATACAAAAATGGATATCAAACAACTCACCAGCTTAAGTACATTTTCATTTACATTACAGTTGGGTTCGGCCTAGGGATATTACACCCTATCCTACCCCATTCATAAGAAACTTATCTAAACCACTGCTGAAGAGGGGAATGAAACCATCTGTTTTTGTTATATGTTTTGAAAATATGAACTATGTGTTGTTCATAAACTAGTAGATAATTAACCAACATAAAATGTTTTATCAACACTCAAGCAGTCAATGGAAATTAGGAAACTAAAACATAAAGGATGGTGACACACCATGAGTTGGGGGAAATCTCCCACAATAGAGAAGAATAATTTGATGAGAGGAGGGCGGCGGAAACCCCTCCAGATTTGGTCGAAACTGTAAGAAGCCTCATGGCATAATTACATAGTTGTAAGGATGAAAATGAAAGGTTGATAAAAGAGTCCTACTACAAAGTCTGTCAGATATACAAAGGCAACTGCAATATGGACCAACAACCAGTCATGTGGACATACATCATACTAAGAAGACCCAAAGTCCACCTAAGATACAAAAGCATGGTCCTGAAAGTGGTCACACAAGGAGGAGCACCTCAAAGAAGGCCCAACATGGATCCAAGAGACAATCATTGGAAGAATCCTCTTGTAAGTAAACTGACAACTCCAAGAAATCTTCTAGTAGAAAAACTAGTTCACATTTCTAGAGGAGAAGAAAGAAGAGGAATCATTCCAAGAGCCATGAACCTGAAGAGTTTAAGAAATCCAAACCACCCACTTTCGATGGAGAAATTAAGAAGGGGGAAGAAGAAAAAGTTTGGATACTAGTCTTGAAGAAGTACTTCAAAGTCCATGACTACTCTGAAAACTTAAAGGCTCGAATATAAATTTTCAACCTGAATGGAAAGGCCTCCATTTGGTGGGAGGACCTTAGGAATGTTAAAGGAATCCATGAGAAGGACTTGTCATGGAAAAATTGAGAAATACTTCAAGAAGAAGTATTTGTCATAGAAATACTTTGATGGGAAGACCAAGGAGTTCTATGAACTCTAGCTGAGACAATTCACAATAGATGAATATATCAACAAATTTCTTGAGTTGATAAGTTATGTGCCCTACATAAAGGATGAAAAAGTAAAAATGCAATGATTTATTAGTGGACTGCCTCAACCCTTCCAAAACAAAATTGAATTTGATGAACCAAAGACCTTAGAAGACACTATTCAGAAGGAAAGGTATTGCTATGAGCAATTCAAGAAGAAGGCAAAACCTCATGAGGACTATAAGAAGAAAAGTAATTCAAGATCCAAGAAGAAGGTGTTTAAACCCTCGAGATTTAGGAACCATTTTAAAGGTTCTAAGCTGATTCTTCCTACTAAAAGTGTATATCAACAGAATTTTCCATCTTAGAGTGGTAATAAACCCTTTAGAGAATCCCCATGCAAGACTGATAACACAAAGAGAGAAACCTTGAAATGTTGGGGTTTTGGAGAAGAAAATCCGTTGAGGGACTGTCCACATAGGAAACATAAAAATAGGAGGGTCTACAACATCCAAGAGGCTACCACAGTCAATGATGTGGCTAGGAGCATGCCACAAATTTATGCATCCTTGGATAATAGACAAGATGACCATCAAGATTCAGTGGTGGAGATGGAAGGTATGATTTCCAACCATCTAGTTTCCATTTTAATTGACCCTGGTTCTAATCTGAGTTATGTTTCCCCTCAAACTACTGAGAAATGTAAATTGCAACAACCAAAACATGTGAAATCATGGCCGGTACAACTAGCCAATGGAACTAAAAGAAAGGTAACATAGGTTATACCAACATGCCAATTCATTATGAATGGATTACCCACCTAAGAAACCCTAAACATGCTCCCTTTAAGATCCTATGACCTACTGATTGGCATGGACTGGTTGACTGCCCATAAAACCAAGGTGGACTGTCACAATAAAACTTTGGAGTGTGAAGATGAAGAAGGGAGAAAAATCACCCTACAAGGAATTCAAAAGTTTGTCTTAGTGAGACAAATATCATCCCTCCAAGTGAAGAGGTATAGCATAAAAGGATCTCCTTTGTATGCAATACAAGTGTTGAGCTACATTGAGAACAAAAAACCGAGCCTAGAGGACCATCCCATATTAAGAGAGTATAAATATGTATTTATAGAAGATGTACCAGGTCTACCTCCAACAAAGGGATATTGACTTTTCAATAGAACTTGTACTAGGAGTGGTGCCAGTGTCTAGAACACCCTATAGAATGAGTACACCAGAGCTAGTGGAGCTCAAACTACAACTAAAGGAGATGTGTGTCTCTGTGGGGAGAACCAGCCTTGTTTGTGAAAAATAAGGATGGCACACTCATGATGTGCATAGAATATAGACAACTCAATAAGATGACCATTAAGAATAAGTATCCCTTTCCAAGGAGCGATGACTTGTTTGACCAATTAAGGGGTGATACAATTTTCTCCAAGATTGACTTGAGGTCTGGATACCATCAAGTCTGAATTAAGGATGAAGACATCCACAAAAAAACCTTTAGGACAAGATATGGGCACTATGAATTTGTGGTGGTGCCATTTGGGCTTACCAATGCACCAACCACTTTTATGTGCTTAATGAATAATGCAATCAATGATTTCTTGGATAGA
Organism: Picea engelmannii; assembly: GCA_009831015.1. Classification (NCBI taxonomy): domain Eukaryota; kingdom Viridiplantae; phylum Streptophyta; class Pinopsida; order Pinales; family Pinaceae; genus Picea; species Picea engelmannii. The sequence goes on along the minus strand of ML853160.1, from coordinate 26,327 downwards.
TTTGTGTTGGTTTTCATTGATGATATCCTAATATATTCTAAGACTAGGGAAGAACATGAACATCTCAAGTTAGTACTTCAATACTAAGATAACATAAACTCTATGCTAAGTTTAGTAAGTTTGACTTTTTCCAAAAACAAGTCCATTACTTAGGCCATGTTATTTCCAAAGGAGTGGCAGCTGATCCTGACAAGATCAAATCCATTATGGATTGGCCTACCCCAAAGGATGTATCTGATATTAGATCCTTTATGGGCTTAGCATTATACTATATAATATTCGTAAAGGGATTCTCCAAGATTGGTTTCCCAATCACCTCCCTTCAAAAAAAGGGAGCTAAATTCATTTGGATACCAGAATGTGAAGAGAGATTCCAAGAGTTGAAATACCTCCTAACCAATGCACCTATGCTAAAGATTGTAGACCCAAACAAGAACTTCCTTGTGTGTACATATGCCTACAAGGAAGGGATTGAAGGAGTCCTTATGCAAGAAGGACATGTGATTTGCTACAAATCCAGAAAATTGAATGAACATGAAATCAATTATGTGACCCACGATTTGGAGTTGGCTACCATAATGCATGCTTTAAAAATGTGGAGGAACTACCTCCCAGGTAGAACATTTGTTCTTATGACAAATCATAGTGGGTTGAGATATTTGTTTGATTAACCAAAACTCAATGCTAGACAAGCCAGATGGATGGCTCTCCTTAGTGAGTTTGATTTTGAAATCAAACATATCAAAGGAAAAAGAAAATATGGAGGTTGATGCCCTTAGTAGAAGTATGAAAGTAATTCACCTGGCAGTTGTAAGAACCTGTGAATTAGACGTCAAGGAGAGATTCAAAAGTGCACAAGAAACAAATTCATTTTTCAAGACTGTGAAATCATACTTAGAGAAAGATCCCATAGGGATGAAATATGAGGATTATCAAATGTTGAATGATGGCCTGTTAACTTACAAAGGTAGGTTGTATATTCCAAATTGTGACGACTTGAATAGGTTCATAATGGATGAACTACACAAAAGACCATATACCAGTCATCTGGGTTATCATAAAATGATCACAGCCACTAGGAAACTATTCTATTGGCCCAGATTGAAAAAGGACATAGCTGATTTCTTAGATAAATGTCTAGAATGTCAGCAGGTTAAGGCAAAGCACTGACATCTAGCAGGTTTGTTGTAGCCCCTACCAATCCCATAATGGAAATGGGAAACCATCTCCATGGATTTCATCATAGTGTTACCAAAATCAACCAAATAGAATGATGTCATCATGGTAGTTTTGGAAAAACTAAGCAAGGATTCTCATTTTATTCTCGTCATATCAACCTGGAAGGAAATATATATTTTTGGTATCTTCATGAAATAAATATTTAGACTACATGGCATGCCTAAATAAATTATATCCGACATAGATGCAAAATTTACTTCAAACGTTTTGAAACTAAATTTCTATTTAGTATAGCCTATAACCCTCAAACTGATGGACTGACAGAGAGGGTAAACCAAGTATTAGAGGACATGTTAAGGATGCATGTAATGCATCAACCCAAGAAGTGGGAAAATTACCTACTGTTGGTAGAGTTTTCTTATAAAAATGGCTATCAAGAGTCATTGGAGATGATCCCTTTTGAGTCCCTCTATGGTAGGCAATGCAATATTCCCATCAACTGGCATAACCCAATAGAAATAATGACGATTGGGACAGAAATGCTAAAGTAAATGGAACATCAAATAGTTCAGATAAAACAAAATCTGAAAATAGCTCAAGATAGACAAAAAAGCTATGCAGATAGAAAAAGGACCCCTCAAGAGTTCAAAGTGGGGGATCATGTGTATCTCTAAGTTAGACCCTGAAACCGTTCCTTGAGAATGGGAGCCTGTGCCAAGATGAAACCTTGATATTGTGGACCCTTTGAAATTTTGGATAGAGTGGGACTTGTAGCATATAGACTAGCACTTCCTCCTACAGTGAAGGGACATAATGTTTTCCATGTTTCATTACTGAATAAATATGTACATGATTCTAATCATATAATTGATTGGTCTGTGATTTAGGTGGAAGCAGAGGGATAATTCCTACTAGAGCCACAATGCATAATAGACAGGAAGGAAACCCAACTTAGGAACAAAACCATTACACAGGTCAAGGTGTAGTGGAAACACTTTGGTCCAGATGAGGCTACATGGGAAATGGAGGATGCCACGAAACATGCCCATTTCTTTATTTTTTTACTTCTGTACATATAGAGTACATCGAAAGGTAGAACATCGAGGAAGATGTTCCTTTAAGGGGGAGGGGATTGTAACACCCATGTTTCCCCCAACTTGTAAATATAACTATAACTTGCCAAAATACTATGGGAAAATTGAATATGTGTGGATGTTGGAAATGATTGAATATTCTATGGGGTAGAGTAACCATCTGAGAGACTTCTTGGCCTGACCACAAACTAAGGATTCAAACCCACACAATATTTCTGAGGAATGAAATAAAATAAGGAAGTTCGTGGGCAGAGAGGAATGTGAAGGAGATGAGTCGAGAGACGATTCTTCCAGAAAAACAGAGAGCAAGTGTAGCTCTCGCGATTCTGAGGAGAACTGAAAAACAAGCTTGCTATGAATGAAAAGAGTTATTGGTAGCATTTTTTAGTCCAAGTTGATAAATGGGGCTATAGGAAGATGAGTGACTGAGGAAGCACTCGTTGTAGGCCCCCTTGCTTGGTGAAGAGAAAACCATTTTTCCAAGTTCTCTTGGGAGGATGAGAATAACCTCTGTCCCTGAATGTTGTCAAACAAGAATGAAGAGTCTCTCTCAAGGCATCATGATCTAGCTAGGGGGTGGCCAACAATAAATCCTTTCAAGAGTTGTTGTGCCTACGGTTGGGTGGAAACATGTACCCCTCTCAGTAGTTGCTTCACCATTGTGTTTTTTGATAAGTATTCCTCATCCTGTGTATTAAAATTGAAATGATGTGTCTATGACTAAAAGTGTTGTATGATTAAAGTAGAAATGATTATTGTTTTTTTATGAACCCTTGCATTCGAATGGTTTTTGTTTGCCTCAGTTTAGTATTTGAAGAGCTATGAGACCTGGGTCTTCAAAATAATTTAGGAATAAGTTTTTGGTTCCTTCACTGGTTGAGAAACACCTTTCCCTGTTTTAGAACTTAAGCTCTATGAGTGGAAGGCATTCCATTCAAACCAGTCTCCCAAGAGACCATGGGCTCATTCCCATGAACTTAACCAAATCTTGGCTAAGTACTATGAGTGTATCCTCTAGAGCTCAATAAAGTTCCATATGAGTAGGACCTTGGAACCCTTTGCTAGGTCTGAAAGGAGCTAAGAAATTTTGGCTTCGAAACTCCGAGAGTTCAGAGGTCTAGGGTGTTATGGCCTTACCACTCTCAAACCAGTTGAAGGAAACCTATTTTTATGGTTACCAATGAGGTTTCCCAACATCTAGCAATTCCCTTAACTATGACCATGGGATCTGTTTCATCGTTAAACCCTGACCCACTTACCGATCGCGAAGTAATGCGAGCCATAGATCCGACGATACTCAAGATATTCCCTCACCATTAGATCTACGTCGTGTTTAGTCCGTTGTTGACCACTTCAGGAGAAGAAAGGTGTCATAGCACCAAAACCCTTGAATGGTGAAGTTGTGAATTAATGTGAGTCATGGATCTAGGGATTCCATTGAGAATCCCTCCCAACCATCCGATCAACAAGTGGAAGGATTTGCGTATAACACTAAGGAAAAGTCCTACTTCAGGGGGAAAGGGAATGTTAAATGGGTAGAAGTCCTACTCACCAGAATCACAAATCTAAGGATATTTGGGATTTTCCCTGACTGTTAGATCCATGTCGTGTTCAACCTGATGTTGACCACTCTAGAAGAATGAGAGTGATAAGTGGGTGAAACCCCCACCTCGAACGTCGAACTCGTGAAGTAAAATGAATCATTGATCCAAGGATGCTTCAGGATCCCTCCCGACCATCGAAATTCTAGACTATGTTCATCTCGACGCTGACCACTCTAGGATAAAGGATGAAGTTACACAACGAATTCCTCTAATGTCGAGGTTGCGAAGTAATGGAGGTCGTGGATCTATGGATGTATGTTGACACATATTGACTATGGGATATAAGGGGCACTAGAAGGTTGTCATTACGGAGTGACATGGCATGCTGACATCACCCGGGGTGATGTGGACCCATGATTCAACATGCCACATGTCACCTTGATTCATGTTTTTCATAGACCCTATGTGCTCATTGGAACGAGACACGTGTCACCCATTGATGGGGCCACATGTCATCTCTTCCTTGTCACGTGTCACCCCCTTGAAACATACTTGTTTGGCCTAATATCTGGTGGAGTACTTGGGACATTGGGAGTTTGGGACTTTGGGAAAGTTGGGATGCTGAGATGCTGGGGTTAAGTTGGCCGAAGGTTGGGACCTACCTGTCTCTACCTCTGCATTTAATGCACCGCCACGTTTTAGGGTGGACCCTTTGGAAGTCCGGGGTTTTGGACATCTGGAGACTTGGGTGTAGTATCTTAGATAATTCAAAGGGGCCGAAGGCTGAAGCCACATGGGAGGATTTTGGGGCTTTGGGACTCTGGAGGATATGCGCATAGGAAGAAAAAGGGGCATTCAACGCTGAATGCCAAAATCCCATAAGCCTAGTTGTTAAATGAGGATTAAGTTCCACCATTAGATTTAGCGATGGATGAATTTCCACCATGGATGCAGGAGTGCTAGGAGATATAGGACTTCATATATCTTGGGTCGGTACAAATGAGATGAACCCACATGGGCTCCACGTGGCCCTTGACCAATAATGCCTGAAGCGCTTTGGGGGGGCGTAACTCCCAATCCAGAGCTCCGATTCGAGCATGGTAGTAGTAGTTAGAAGGCTCTTCCTAAGCAGAAGAGGATGGATATCCCAGGAAGAGAATGCAAGATGATTTAGGAAAGTGAAATTTTGATTCCCCATCCCTAAAAAGCATACTTAGGGGCCATGTGTGTTACAATGCATATATACACGATTGATACAAAAAAAGGGTGCGCACATGCTCAAAAAATTTGAAAAAGAGAAGCACCAACTCCCAAAATGATGGAATGACTCGGGATGTATGTGCGTTGGAGGGAAAGAGAACATGAAGAGGTTGACCACATGGTCGAGGACAACCTGAGGGCAGTGGAAACATTGAAACAATGCAGATTATGGAAATTCTTTGGTTGTCCCCTTATGAGATCTCAATGACGACTTCTAAACCATATGGTAGAGTATTGGAATCCATATGCAGAGGAATTTATGATAGAAGGACAAATACTATCACCAACCACTAAAGAAATGTACTTCTTGACCTGTCTCTCTAGGAGGGGTGAACTAGTAAACTTGGATACATTCCCTTCTGGGCCATACAACATAGCCTACTACATTGATATGTATTGCAAGGTTGACACATAGAAGGTGGGGTCTCAAGTGCCTATACAAAATATCAAAAATATGTGTTTGAGAGTAGTACTATACATGATTGGGTGGATGAGAGGATCCACTGCTCTACACTAGGCTTCTCAAGCCCATATATGCATTATGCAGTGCAATGTTTGTAGCCGTTTATATTCGATTGGAGCACCACTATGCTCAATTATATGAAAATTCAGATGACAGAGTGCAATTTAAGACAGAGGAGGAGCTTTGGATATGGGACAGTTCTATGTGCATTCTTCTTTGAAAGAGTTACAGGGATGATCTCGAGGTTGGGTGTCCAGGGACACATATCCTCCTTTCCATCACTATGAAGATGGGTTGCTTTGATTCCACACCAGGTAGGAGGAGGAGGAGTATGCGTGGATTATGACGACACGTTATTCGAGTGGTGGAAACACCAGATTCCTACCATCGAGGACTACCCATATGCGGGTATTAGTTTCTTGAGGGAGATGAACATGCCTATGCCCCCTGGTGCAACACGTGGAGATATAGGTACTTACTCATATTTTTTGAATTTTTAACTTTTGAATTTTTCAATTTTATAAAAGAAAATAAAATATGTTTTTGGTAACATCATAATACTAACTTAAAACCTGTTATGTATAGATGTGGGAAAAATACGACCAACGAACTTCCCTCAGACTTAATGTCATCCGCGAGAGTAGATCCAACTGGGAGGAGTTGTAGTAGAGGCAGGGCCATCAATAGAGGCTAAGAGAGTCCTGAGGTGGGTAGAGAGGAACATGGCATCCCTCACCCATAGTGTGACAATGACATAGATAGAGGATCTGCTACCATCCATTCAAATTCACGTAGTGGGAGTACCTAGGGCATGGGTGTTACACATTATTTTCATCATCCCTATGACAGTTAATGATGTAAACCTATTTGTTGCCTTCAGAGGGGTCAGTGGCCTGAGTTCCTGAAGAGAGAAGGGAGAATAACTTTTC
>ML853160.1:9638-19758 GCA_009831015.1 Picea engelmannii | reverse complement strand
CAGGACCTTGCTTCATGTGTTCAAATATGCAAGATAGTTTCTGTCTTAAGTTCATGCTTCTTCTTGTCAATGTATATGTGTGAGGAAATGTCCTTTTAAAAGGTTAATTAGGTGCTATAAACCAATACACAGCAACATAAAGTTCAGCAAATAACACAACAAACTCGCAACAATAACAAGATGATAAAGGAGTTCACCCCTCTCTGGGATACATCTCCTTGAGCCTCCTTCAATGGACTTGGCTCTTTGGGATTAGTTTGTCAAATGTTCTTTTACAAGCTGCTTCTTAACTCCAATGGATTTACAGACTGTACCATTGGGTTCAGAATACAATAAAACCCCAAAAATGACTATTAGAACTCTGAAAATGGATCTTGTCTCATCCAGTCATGACCTCTTCTACATGTGGCCTCCAAGCTTCCCTGAGCTTCTATGTGGAAAAAACACCTGTAAAAGTCCTCCAATGGATCTGAAACTTATCCCAATGTTTTCAGAGCATAATAATGATTCAAAAATGACTATTCAGTCACAGAAAATAGACCTGTACTCATCTGAGCAATGCCTCAAACAATGAGGGCTTCAAGCTTCCTGGAGCTTCCTCAAACTTCAATGGTTAAAAACCTACAAAAGAAGTCTTCAAATGCATGTGAGGACTCAAAACATCCAAAAACCCCTAGCTGGGCTTTTTCGGCACCTCATTTGGCCAAAAACTCAAGAAGTTAGGCCTCCTGCCATTTTTCCTCCTTCAAGCTCTGTCACTGGTTCGCCATTTTGCACCTGTGTGTGTGTGAACCTAGCCTCTGGGCGTTTTTCGTGCCTAAACTCAGCACACGCACGTATCTCCACAAAATGCGCCAAATTTTCGAACGGTTAGGGAACTAAGCCCCATATCCCGGAGATGTTGGGCGCATGGGGGCCATGTGGCCACGTCCCAGCGCATAAAATGGCTACGTTTAAAGGATTCACTGTGGGCTTGACAAGTGGTGGGTAACCGTTTAAAACCCAAAACTAAACCCAACACATATCCCGCGCACAAACAATGGTGACACGGTCATATGCCTTGGAGCCCGTAACCATGGGCTAACTCTTTGTTAAACCAAATGCGCGCCATATAATAAAATGTATGGTCATATAAACTATGGCATAGAACCGGGCTATATTAATAACACCCCCACGCACACAATCAAAGGTATTGGTCACATTTCAAAACATAGAATATAACCGTGTGTTATACATTTAACCCCACGCACTATTCAATAAAGGGCATGGTTGCATGCAATGCACCATACAACCATGGGTTCTATTGACTACACCCCCGCGCCATTAAACGGAGTATGGTCATATGTAATAGAACCACAGTACCAAGTTAAAACACCACGCGCGCAATATAATCCGGTCATATGAATTATCGCATAGAACCAGGGTCCATTTAAAATTCCTCCCGCGCGCGCCAAAGTATATGAGGGCATGGACACATATAAAATGCGTGTGACCGGGGGCTGGGGCTAAGCCCCAGCCCAGACCCCCGTCGTTTGCAACCTTTGGTGAATTCAAATATATATTTTGTCATATGCAATATAAGAACCAACACGTGGCCAAGTGGTCGGACGGATTATGTTAAACCTTTGATGGTGGATAGAGGTCCGGGGGTCGAACCCCACGGACCCACAAATATTTTAATAAACCAAACAATAAGCCCATAGCCAATAAATGGGTGCCATGTGGCAGCCCTTGATTGGGCCACATGGCACCCATCCATTCGTCCAAAGGATGCCACGTGTCAAAACTTGATTCGCCCAACTATCAACCATTAAATGTCTGCCATGTCATCCATCGACACGTCATCGTACGAAATGTACGGCCTGCCATGTCAACTACCACGTGTGCATTGTACGACCTCTGCCATGTCATCGTATGGAATGTACGGCCTGCCACATCACCGTTACGGACTGTACGGACAGGTACAGTCAGCATCTAATTTTTTTTTTCTGTTTGGCTCGGCGAACAGAACGCGATATCTTCTCCATACGGACTCCGTTTGCGAAAGTAAATATACCGTCAGAATCAGGAATATGAGACGGACGCAATGGCACGATTTTCGTCGCATTCTGAGCACTTTGAAAATTGAGCAATTCTTTGACCCCTGGTCCAGATTATGATTAGTTTGTGTATCTGGTTATCTTGGGAGATGGACTAAAGAAGCGGGTTGTCAGGCCCATGGGATATTGAATAGGTGGGTTGTCAGGCCCATGAGAAATTCCTCTCTAGGTAAGATAATTGTTGGGAATTGATTTCTTGAAGGTGCTAAACTATAGCTACAGGGCTTTGAGACTTCCTGGCTGGCCTGTTGTTGAAGCCCGGAAAGGAAGTGGGGCAGCTGAAGGACTGTTGAGTAGAGAAGGGGCACACTTCCTGGGGTGGGACAGGCATGTGGGGAATGAGGGACTATAGACTATTAGTTTGAGTTGGCTCCTGTGACAGAGTCTTTCCTGTTGTCTATGAACTATTATCCTGGTTAGGAATCCCTTTACCAAGGTGGAGTTTAGTCCCAACTCGAGGGTGACTCACTGTTGAGAGTGATGAGCAGTGTGGTCTAAGGCTGGGAGGTTCGTCAAAGGTCTCCATGCAGTTGGTGATATTCTTACCAAGATAAGTGTCAACTGTGTGATAAATTTACATGTTGCATTATTGTTTACGTGTTTATTTTTATGGGTTTATTCTATGTGTGGTTATAACTGTCTATATATTTATGGGTATTTCTTGTATATGATGCATGTATGTGTTTATTGTTATTTCAGTGTGAATTTGTGCATTTACATATGCATTTGTTTGTTTACACTTTATAGATATATATTTCCGCAAGAGTTTTATGTGTATATATTTTAATTGCATACAGTTCAAAAAATTTATGTGGCATAGCTGAGTCGGATGTTGTGTATGTTATAGTATGTTCCGCAAAGAGAACGAAAGAGTTATCTCGTGTAGCATGTCCCGAAATGGGTGATTGGGGATGTTACATAAGGTGTTACGCTTAAAATATTTCTAATAAGTTTTTTAAGCAACTCATTCATGATTCCAAGTAGGCCAAGCATTGTTTCCTACTCTGATACCACTATGTAACACACTCGACCCCTAAGTGCCCTTTTTAGGGATGGGGCATCAAAATGTTTCTTTCCTTAATCATCTCAAATTCTCTTCACAGGATCTCCATCCTCTTTCGCTCAGTAAGATCTTTCTAACTACTACTACCATGCTCTAATCCGAGCTATTGATTGGGAGTTATGCCTTCCCAAATCTCTTCAGGAGTTACTGGTCAAGGGCCACAAGGTGCCCACATGGGTTCGTCTCATTCGTACCGACCCAAGTTCCTCGAAGTCTTGGAGCTCCCAGTTCTCCTGCATCCATGGTGGAAATCCATCCACCGTTAAATCCAATGGAGGAACTTCGTCCTCGTTTAACACCTAGGCTTACATAATTTTGACGTTCGGTGCTTTGACGTAGAACACCCCTTTTTCTTCCTACAAGCATATCCTCCAGAGTCCCGAAACCCCAAAATCCTACCATGTGGCTACAACCTTTGACCCCTTCAGCTTATCTAAGATACTACACCCAAGCCTCCGAAGTTGTGAAACCTAGGACTCCCGAAGGGTCCACCCTTACACGTGACGACGCATTAAATGCAGAGGCAGGGACAGGTGGGTCCTAGCCTTCAGCCAAATTAACCCCATCATCCCAACTTTCCTGAACTCCCAATGTCTTGAGTACTCCACCTGCTATTATACCAAGCGAGTATGTGTCAGGGGGTGACACGCGGCAAGACATAGATGACACATGGCCCCATCAATGGGTGACATGTGTCTCATTCTAATGGGAACATAGGGTCTGTGAAAAGCACGAATCAAGGTGACACATGGCACATTGAATCACGGATCCACATCACCCTAGGTGACATCAACATGCCACATCACTCTAGAATGACAACCTTCCAAAGCCCCAACTTATATCCCACGATAGATATGTGTCCACGTATATCCATAGATCTACGACCTCCATTACTTCACAACTTCGGTGTTCGGGGAATTCATTTTGTAAATTCCTCCTTGCTCCCGGAGTGGTCAGCATCGGGCTAACCATGATCTAGATTCGATGATTGGGAGGGATCCCGAAGCATCCTCAAAATGAAGGTTCATGTTACTTCACGATTTCAAAATTCGAGGAGCGGGGGGGTTCATCTACTTATCACTCTCGTTCTTCTGGAGTCGTCAACATCGAGCTGACCATAGTGTGTATCCAATGGTCAGGGAGAATCCCGAAGATCGTTAGATCTACAGTTGTCATCACCTCATGAGTTTGGCATTCAGGGGTTCCACTCATTTAACACTCCCTTTCCCCCTGGAGTAGGACTTCGCCGAAGTGCTATATGAAAACCTTCCACTGGTTGATCAAATGGTTGGGAGGGGTTCTCAATGGACTCCCCATATCCATGGCTCACAGTAATTCACAACTTCGGCATTCAGGGGTTTTGGTGTTATGACACCTTTGTTCTCCCGAAGTGGTCAACATGAGACTGACCATAGTGTAGATCCAATGGTGAGGGAATATCTCGAGTATCCTTAGATATACGGCTCATGTTACTTCGCGACTGGTAAATGGGTCATGGTTTAATGGTGGAGCAGATCCCACGGTCACGGTTAAGGGAACCGCTAGATGTTGTTCAACCTCATTGGTAACCATAACAATAGATTACCTTCAGCTGATTTGAGAGTGGTAAGGCCATAACACCCCGGAGCTTCGAACTCCCAGAGTTTCGAAGCCAAAATCACTTAGCTCCTTTCGGACCTAGAGAAGGGTTCCAAGGTCCTGATCATATGGAACTTTATTGATTTCCAGATGCTACACTCATATTTCTTAGCCAATATTTGGTTAAGGCCATGGGAATGAGCTCATGGTCTCTTGGGAGACTAGTTTCAAGGGAACACCCTCCACTCAGAGAGCTTAAGTTCTAAAACAGAGAAAGGTGTTTCTCGATGAGTGCAGGAACCAAAAACTTATTCCTAAATTATTTTTAAGACCCACGTCTCATAGCTCTTCAACTGCTAAACTGAGACAAACAAAAATCATTCGAATGCAAGGGTTCACAGAAAAACAATAATCATTTCTACATTAATCATAGAATGCCACTTTTAGTCATAGACACATCATTCCAATTTTAATACACAGGATGAGGAATACTTATCAAAAAACACGATGGTGTAGCAACTGTTGAGAGGGGTGCTCATTTCCACCCAAACGTACACACAAAAACTCCTGAATGGATTTACTATTGGACACCCCCTAGCTAGATCATGATGCCTTGAGAGAGACTCTTCATTCTTGTTCAGCCATAGTCAGAGACAGAGGTTACTCTCCTCCTCCCACAGGAACTTGGAAAAATGGTTTTCTCTTCACCAAGAAAGGGGGCATGAAACGAGTGCTTCCTCAGTCACTCGTCTTCCTACAGCCCCATTTATCAACTTGGACTAAAAAAGTTGCCAGTAACCCCTTGCACTCAGATCAAGCTTGTTGTTCATTTCTCCTCAAAACCTTGAGAGTTCCACTTGCTCTCTCTTTTTCTAGAAGAATCATCTCTCAACTCATCTACTTCGCATTCCTCTCTTCCCAATAACTTCCTTGTTTTCTTTCCTTCCTCAGTAAGATTGTGTGGGTCTAAATCCCCAGTTCATGGTCAGGTTCGAAATTCTCTCAGATGGGTACTCTACCCCATCTCCTCATTAACTCTTGAGGAGGGCTTCCCAACTACAAGCCTGACTAGTAATTTATTTATGGGTCAGAGGACTATTCTGGGTCAAAGTAATTTAAATCCAGTAAGGTAATGGTCTAGTGGGGKCCATCTCARCCATTGCTAGTTMCCCTCACTATATCTCTCATAGAATCATTATCTACCAGGGATGATTTTAAGGATGGAAATTTATTTTAAAATGTAGAAACCTTGGCGAATCTTACTAATCCTTCATATGTCAACTATAAAAGTTTGGCGATATTTTTGTAAAAATATTCAAATTTCTAAGTATTTTATATAGTTTTTATAAAAATTTTGCGATTTTTAAGGTAAAATAATTTTATCCTATAGAATTTGGGTGAATCATTTTTAAAAAAGCGAATCTCATTTTTGGAAAAACCATGGAAAATTAGCCCATGAGCGAAATTTAGCCCCTAAAATCATCCCTATTATCTACCTTGTAAATCCCCTTCAAYAGTTATGMAACACTATCCATTTTAAATTAATAACAAAAATACATACATTACCTTTTATAAAAAAATGGTTCATCATTTCCAACATYCACACATATTCAGTSTGCCCATATTCTTTTGGCAASTTATAGATATATTTACAAAATGGGGGAACTAGGGGTGTTACATGCATGTTGAGAGTATCTTATCTTGCATACATACATGTGTTGACTGTGAAAAKCACACGTACATGCACAGTCGAGCTAATTTTTGGAGCGCGCGGCCCCCAAATCCATCTAAAACTTGAAATGAATGAATGAAATTGAAAGTAAAAGGAAATATTTCTTAATTTGCGCAAGGATGAGTCGATTTYGTCCACCCATGCTCTCCAAATTTCAAATTGAAGGAAGAGGGTTTTGGCTATTTTTGGGAATTGTCAAAGTGCAATGGTAAAAATGCCCCTTTTTACCTCTATTTATAGATTTTTTGATCTTGTTTTGACCTAGTTTGACCCTGATTTCTTCTCTTTTTGCCGCTCAATGGATGTTATGGTTCTTCTTGGTGATATTTTGGTCCTTTAAAATTCCTATTCCTTTGGATTTGGTATTTTTTTTATGAATGGGTACTACTTTTACAATCTTGTGACAAAGTTGGGATTTCGCCATTTGCATTTAGGATAGGTTCTCACCACCTTGTATTTTGCATTTTATTGACGATTTTCATTTTTCCATAGGATCGACCCCACCAAAATGAAACACAGAACCTTCTATGTTTCTTTAGAAGTTTCATAATTAGGTTGTAGATCCTTTTCCTCCATGGAGGCCCTAGGTAGATCCTTGTGTTGCATTTCGATGTCTATGTTGTGAGTTTCCTCTAGGCTTGGGAGTCCTTTTAGTCTCGCCATGAATTTGTGTTGAAGCCTCATCCTTCTTGTTGGGTTTACTTCTCTCTTGCTACCTTTATAGAGCTGACCCGGGTTTAGGTCTATCATGGTTTCCAACAAAACCCCTTTAAAACTATTGGCCCCTATGGTAAACCAGAAGGCAACACCGTACATAGAGTGCGTTGCGCAGTCTCACTCAAGATAGTTCTATTGGTGGTTGAAACGCTAAATTTCTTGAAGCCTGAGAATGACTGGGGATCTGGGATTAACCTATGTGATCTTCATTTATTAATTTAACATTCAACTTATATTGAATACCATTTCCTTCTTATTGATGCATGTAAAATAACAGATCTAACTAGTCATTCACACATATGTCTAACATCTAATCATTGGCAGTAAAGGAAATACACAATATTCAATCACATAACACATGATATACCATGGTTCACCCCTCCTGGGCTACGTCCACAAAGATTTGGCTGCTCTACCCTTTTATTATGGTGTTTCCAAAACTATAGTGTTGTGCACATTACGATTCTCCATCAACCAGGTCGAGATCTATAATGAGGCGGACTAGATCACACTAGGATCCTATCATGTGATCTAACCCTCAAGATCTACCCTATTTCATCTCTTTATCTCAAAAAATTACAAAATAGATCGGATTTTCAATCATTTTGGCTTCGAACGACATAGTAGTTGTTATCGGATAAATCGGTAGGTGTGGACACTAATAGATCTCCCTGGATCCACCTGGATCTAGAACAAAGCAGGACAAGACATGACTCTTTCTCTAAGTTGTAGTCATTGAATCTACTACTAAGGAGGAATGAGTGACATAACTTTATATCACTTCCTTAGGTCTATGTTGTTCCTGCTTTGCTCCGATACTCTTGTGAAATCAGGTCCAAGACTACACAAACCAACCCAAATGAAGATAGCAAAGTATATTCAATGTCAACCTATGCATATGATCAAGGAGTTATGCAATAAAATAAGAGTGATTTTATGGGAAAGGGACACGCCATTGTATTGTATTAAATGAAAGTAGAAGATACAACCAGATCTGCTTGATGTCGCAAGCTTCCTTTCAGTGACCCTTGGTTCCAACACACACACTTTCTCTACATTTGCATGAAGAAAATCAAGTACAACTTGATAGACCAAATATAGTATTCAAGCTTTTGTCAAAATAGAGTTCTTCACACAATTCTTTTACCAGTTCTTCATTCAATCTTGCTTAATCTTTTACATGAGAAACCTTTCAATATATAGGAGAAGGAGAGATGCTTAAATGGATGAGGATGATCCCACTAAATCTGAGAAGTTAGTAGGATGCCAACCATGTGAATGCCAACTCATTTTCTAGAAGATTCCCTTCTAGAACCTTCATGACCTCTTCTCTTTTCCAAGCTTTGAAGCAGGTTTGCACCCTACCTATAGAGTAGAATGTGAACATTTTGCACCCTAAGTATGGGTTTCCTGCGAGAATGAAGGATTTTCACACCCTATAACATAGGCAGCCTACGAACTCATCTTAAAAATGTGTTTTTTGGAAGAAGACAACAGTCACATTTCTCAGGAAAAAAGTCCTTGTGGGAGCCTGAATACATCACTTGTAGAGACATCACCAGAGTGACCAAAATAATGTGTAACAGAATGCCCCCCGAAGTATGAGGCTGGAACTTGTTACAACCGAAATACTTTGTAAAATGTGTGTGTGTGTGTCAGAAACAAGGAGCGCACCTAATCAGAAACCTGTAAACAACCAATCATTTGCAGAATATAATACCAGTTCTAAGGTAGGAATTCCCATGCTCAGATCACAAATGAATGGAATCATAAACGTAGTTCATGGCCACCAATCATACACCATGGATCCATGTTGTCAAAATGATACATAGCCACCAGGAATACACTATGGATCTATGTGAGAAGACTTGAATTAAGACATAGCCACGTGACATACAAAGTGGATCTATGTGCCGATACAAATCATACATACTCCATCGCAGCCTGGATAAACAAGATGAGACCTAGGGCCTTCAATCCCGTCACTTGAAAGTATGAATATAGCCATGCGATTACATGTGATGAAGTCGAACATGGTAGAAACCACTTGCTTACCGGTCATTGATAAAAACCATTAATAAGTGCGAGGGAAATCACCATTGATGTCAATGACTCCCAAGGTATCGAAGTACAATCCGAACGAATGCGAATGAATGAGCTGAAGTCGAGCACTCGGCAGAATTTCTCGATCAAGGATCAATGATGTGAAACCCCTATCGAAAGCAAAAAGACCTTCCATTAAGGCATGCAGGTTCCAAGGTACTAAATGGTTTTGAAGTCTCATTTCTGGATAATGAGTTGGAGTCGACGGAACAAGACTCATCACAGGAGGGCCTTGATGTATCCCCCATCAATGACATGAAATAAGTAACAGATTTTGAGGGTGAAACAAAGTATGAATACAGGTTGAAACAGACATAGGGAAGGATGACATAGTAAGAATGGACAACTGCAGATGGTCGACTCAATAGAGGGCTCGTTTGAAATTCTCTTGAACATATGAATGACATGACCAAGGACTTCACAGCACTGACTCAAAGATGACCCAAGATATGACCTTGTAGCAAGTCGAACGAGAGACAAATGGATTTCCCAACCCGGATTCAAATGACGAATAGGGGGTGTCATGTTCAAGAGCGACCCTTACTGCAATTAATATGAATACAAAAACATATCCCTTTCCCAAACTTTCCTACACCATTTCTGGCGAGTACCTCTTTATTTTTACACAAGATTGAGGATAACATATGCTTGTCGATGTAAGCCCATCCTTCAGATGAGTCCCTCAGAGTATATTTAACGAACCCTAGGAAGGAGTGGTTCAGTCCCATTGCGGGTCTTTCGATGTTTGTTTAACGAGTCCAAGGATAGAAAACTTGGGGGGTTTTCATGTTTTGAGATTCTGAAAAACACTTAAAGAGAACTCTCCTA
>WSFP011379532.1:0-29817 GCA_009831015.1 Picea engelmannii | reverse complement strand
TGGAGAGTTTCATATCATTTGGAGATCTCCTTCATTAGGTTCAAACCAACTAGGGTTTCAGTCATCCAGTGGGGCACACAATTCAGTGGAGAATTCAGATCTACGGAGTTCGAGAGTGGATTTGGGAATTTGGACATCTGGGTATTCCTTGCAGTTGCCCGATCTATCATTTGTCATATTTCTCGGGATGATTGGACACTTTTGGTAGTAGGGAAGAATTATTCAGGGCTTCAGCATTCTAGCAGGACGTGGCACTTTCCATCTTGGAGGTTGAGCATTAGTACGACTCAGATCTGCTTGATTTAGTCTTCATTGTATATCCAGCCTTTGGAGGCTCATTTTGTATTGTCGGGAGCATTTTGTAGCAGCTCATATCTATTTCTTGTACGGCCATCTGAGGTTTATGCCAAATCGGCCATCTATTGTATTGATCTTACATTGTTCATAATAAAAAGGTCAGATATTTGCTTGTGCTTCTACATCTTGAATATATTGTGATCTCCATGTGTTGATGAATCTTGTATACACTTAAAAACTCAATAAATTAGTAGTAGTTAGTGATTCCAAGAAAGAATTTGGCTTGGTATCATTACAGTGTGCCTCTGTTTTTCCTCAAAAAAGGAATACAAGCAGCTAAGCTTAGGCAGGGAGTACTGGTATTGAAAACCAGAACCCCTTAAAGGTGCAAAAACTTACTTTGACTAAGAAGAGGCAAGAAAATTTAGCAAATCAAAGATAATCCTGAGGTTTTTACCTGACTATGGACTATTCAATTAGAGACCTAAATGGCCCCAGAAGATCCCTGAGATGGATGAATTCTGTAGGGGAGAGGATGACTGCCTCTTCCTGAGAAGGATTTCCTGGGTTCTTAGACAGGCAACTAGCACTTCATCAGCAGGCGTACATACGCGGGCTGACTAAAGGTAGGGCAGGAGCATACGCGGGTTTTCCCACTATAGGGCACTTATGCCTCTTAAGACTCTCAAAAACATAAAATAAATAGTCTGGTAAGTAGAGAAAGGAAGACTGGTATTGAGAACCAAAACCTCTAAACACTCAGACTTCTTGGAGAAACTCAAAAAAGGCAGTAAAACCAATTTCAAAATACCCAAAATAAAAAAAATCCCCAAAGAACCCTAGAGAGTCCCCAGTGGATTCACCAATTCTGATGTGAGTGGGAAATCCCGCTTACAGACTTATAATGTAAGGGCTCTAATCATGCATGCATAAAATGACCATTTAAAGGCCTCTACATTTTCTTATTCTCCCAACACAAAACCCCACATTTATGCAATACAAAGGTGAAAACAAGATTAGGTAACTCTACCTTAAATCATTTATTTGATGTTGATCCCTTTGCTTTCACTTGCTCCTTGACTGCAATCCACCTCCCAAAGTTGACCTGCATTCACACATGGACAAATAGAGAGATGCAAACATGCATTTCATATACTAATTGTTGGGTTAGATGTGACAATATCATAAAATAAATACACAATTTGAACACATGATATGGTGGGACAAAAAAAGTATTTCTTTTTGTATTAATCTTCACAAGAATAAACTTTACAATATGTGGCTGACACTTCTCCTCGAACCTAGTCTTGGGATCCTCTTCACAATGCACCAACTACTCAACCTCACAATACAATTGTAGGAAATTGGATAAAAGGGGGGATAAATTTGGGCAAAGTTTCTATACTCTTATTCCTCTTTTTCAAATGGGACCCCTAACTCTTCTTTTATAGGTAGTTATTTGGTTGAATGACTGACCATAGGCAGTCAAACGGTTTTAGCAATTTTCCGAAACTCTGTTTCCCGTCTGCAACTTTCCATTTTTCATGCTTTTGTTAGTATACACGTGTTGTGGAAGCCCTGGAAGCATATGGATGTGTGCATATGCAGGCTGTAGAAGGTCAGGGTGCATGTGGCTCAAAAAGAATGCTTTTTAGAAGATCTTGGATCAAGAAAATGGCAACTAGTAGGGCTAGAGGCTAGGTATGTAGGTTGGGTGCAAATTAGGTTTATAACACATAGTAGATAGGATGATTGTTTGGTTGGGTCTTGCTACTCACCATGTACTTGAGTATCACCTCTCTGCACAGTCTTCTTAATTGGCTGAAAATAGGGATGGTGGCGTAATACATATCCATATGTAGGGTTCCCTTTAATTTCACGACCCATGATATGAATAACAACATGCCCAATTTAGGGGAGATGTCAACCACCAGCACGTCCATAACTAGATTCTTAGACAAAATTTGAGATAACGACATGACAAAATATTTTATCAAACCCAAACATTTCATATTCCTTGAGTCAAAGGAGAAAATATCCGTATAGGGGGCATGGTGACATCCAAACCGAACTCGTCCATCACCACATTTGGCATGAGATTGTGAAACACACTAGAATCCAACATGGTGTTATGAAAAGTCATGTCATGGATTTTGAGGCTGACATAGAAAGAGAGAACGTCCTTAGTGTCACCAATCTCTTCTATGCACAGACCAAATAAAATGGTAGGGTGGTATTCCTGTACGTTAAGGGTATCGGGAGCCTCTTCCATCTTCAACATTTTAATGATATGATCCGGATAATCTCCCTTATTTATGAGCTCGTTAAAAGGGACATAGATTTTAATTTTTTCCATTTCGTTCTCAAAGTTAAAGGGGGGAGGTTCTTTATTTATCTCGTGTATGCCCGTCTCCGTACTCTCCTCAGACGCTTTCTTTAAATCCAACTAATTTGACTTTCATTTCTCCATCATGTCCCTTGTTGGATTATCTTTCTTTGGTCAGATTGTAGAAGGAGAGTTCTCTTGAGGTTCTTTTGTGGGATTCATTTGCTGAGGCTCTGCGGACATGTCTCTACTCCTGAGGTTGTATTGGTTTTGAAACTACATGATGGAATTTATATATCCTTTCTTGAATTCCTATGTTTATGAAGACATTGTGTCCTCAGTCTCCAACATAATACCAGCATTCATGTCCATGAATTTATCATGTTATCCCTTCGTAAAAAACGCATGTGTGTCTGAGTCATCACAACAATGCATATGATCTTGGATCATCTGATCAAAATATTCATTCGCATAATTTTTTTGGAATGGAGGTCTTATTTTTTGATCACCCTGCTCTCTCTAGTCCCTTTTCTTGATCTGCGGGACCATAGCCCTTCTAAAGTTTTGATTTCTCGGATGGAAATCATTTTTCTCTCGAGAAGTGGGATTGTTCTCCATGGACAACCTTGCCATAAGCTTCTACATAGTCTTCATCCTCAAGTCAAACTTTTCATCTGATGATCGAGACGTAGAGGGATGCACATCTATTTGGGGTTTATTTCCATTTATGTTGAAGTTTTGTTTGGTCTTTCCCAACACCATCATATTTATGTAAACTTCGATTGCGTGGCTCATCATAGCGCCTAAAGTAGTAGATCTTCTTTCTCTCAGCAACAAGGAGAAATCGTTGTCAAAGGAGTCGGTGTATCGAAGATGTGTAGCTCCAGAAGGCAGTTGAATTTCTGTGGGGATTGAGTTGTAGACCTTCATGAATCTGGCCGATAACTCTTGCATTGTTTCCTATGGTTCTCTCTTCATGTTGTTTTATTGCATTAGTAGTTGCAGTGGATTCTTTTTGTCTCCCCATCTAGCAAGGAATGATGTTTCAAATGTTGCGAAATCACGGATGCTTATTGCTCTAAGGGAATTAAACCACCTCCTAACCTCCCCTGAAATACTTTGCATGAAAAATCTCATTTTAACGTCCTCGAGATCAACCTCTTCTAGATCAACAAAATCATTGAACCAATCCAAGTTCTTTTGGGAAGAGGTGTTTCCTTCGGCATCATATAGCTTGATCATTTGATTATAGTTCTGGGACAAATCATGTTGTTGGGATGGTAGGGAAAGAGGGGAGAATCAGGAAGCCATTGCTCTAGGAGGGTTTGGAACTGACAAAATTTTATGAGTGGGTATTACAACATCTCACGTGATTTTATTTGGTATCAAATACTGAAACCTCTTCTCATCGAAGACTATCTCATCCAAGAAAGATTCTGATTTAGACCTAAAAAGGGTTTGTTTGAATATTTTATCGAAATCAAGGTCATCGATTCTTTGTACACCTTATTTGGGTAAGGATAAGTGTTTTTCCATGAAATAGAGCGGGTCTAGCGCCTATTCCTTTTCCCAACGAAATTTTTTTTGGGATAAGACATGACTGCTATATGGTTCAGATCAGGATTGGCTCTAGTATAAAATGCCTTTGGAGATGATATTTCTAAGTCATACTACTCTATGCTACTAGTCTCATTCAGTGGAGTCGCGAGGGTAAATGTTTCAACGAATATAGACGTTTGGCCCATTTTTACTCTTAGGGGTCAAAACTATATCTTTAGTCATTACCCCAAGGAAAGTTTTATTCAATTCCATCCCCGACAATGGTACCAAAATGTTATCTCTCCGTAAATTCATTTGGATGAGAAAACAAATGACGGAGGTAACCTAAAAACCGACTTTAATTCCAAAACATAGCCTTTCCAACCTAGATAGGGATCTGTCTGAGACTTAGTCTCTAAACAGATATTGGTTTTGAATTGTCAGCTAGGTCTATTGAGGTTGTGTGGTATTTCTAGTTCTGTTGGTAAGGGAATACAAAAACTTGGGCCATGGAGTCAAATTCCAGAAATTGAGAGAAATAAATTACTTGGTGACTAAAAATTGAGAGGATAAAGGCTAAGCAAGAGATGGTATTTCATTTCAAATTCATTGTGTGTGGAGAGAGAAAAATACATAAAGAAACTTAGAGAACCATTGGAGATGAATTCTGAATTACTTAAAAGAAAACACACAAATTTAAATGGTGAAGTCTAAAGCACCATGTGATGAATTCTATACTTATAAAACATCCTGATTTAAATAGAATACATGCATGGATATACATAAAAAAAGAAACATGTACATAAGAGAGATCAAAATACATCAAACCGCCACAATTAGGAACTTTTCATCAAAGTCTCAGGATGTTTGCATTATATTTCAATCAGGTTCGAAAGTTACATTCGACAATCACTGTCTCTACAACTTTGCCAACCAACCTGACTTACATTGAAAAGATGAAATATATAGAAAATGATGTGCCTCTTGAGCTTCCATGCCCTCAAATACTACTCCTAGAAATTAGACTCTGGTTATTCTTTGCCAGATGATCTTTTGAATGGAACTTACTAAAAATAAAAACTTGACTGTACCCAATCATGTCATAACCAACGTCTTTACCATGATGGTTTGACCATCAACAAGATTTCATCATTAAGAGGTGATGTGTCAGAGCTTCTCCTTTGAAGGGTCATCTGGATGATCCAATGCTTTGTCAAACTTCTACCACCCAGTGTAATGAGCTTTTGTTGATGTCGCGTGATCATTGGCTATGGTATGCATATGGCGGGTAACTGTGGACTGTCACTCATGTTTCCCAGATGGAAACAACGGTCAAGGGACTACACATTTTCTTCAAAATTATTGTGTGTTCAACCTACACCTGTCCTTCTCGACACGTGAGTTTTGAGCATTTGTGCGATGTATATCCACCACGTGGATATGCATCATATTCCTTACTTACCGACAGGAAATAGGACATGGGGAGAGAGGAATTTTGTGCCACATTCGAAAATAAAAAATGATGTCCGGTATATTATGTTTCTATCCTTATCTGCAATCTTGATTTCTAAGAATTTTTCTTAGGGACCAATTCATCCTTTTTAGATTATTTACCTATTTTCGCAAGACCTCGCTCCCCTTTAGCTTCGCTTAAGCACTGGATAGATCTGCACAGATGTTTTCCATGGCTGGTCCACATTCCTTGAAATTCTTGGTGATTTTCTACTCTGACATTATCTATCCCTTGCACAGCTGAATTATCGTGTCTTGTGCTTCTCTGAGCTGCCTCTTAAGACAATTCACATTCCCTTCTTGGCTCTACGAAGCTCATGTCTTGAAATTCCTTTCTGCTCACTTCTTTCTAAACTCCCTATTCTCTTGGTACAACTCAGCAATAACAAGTTGTTCTTTCTTTAGCTATTGCGATGAGTGTCGAACATCCATGCTTTTAGTTCCCAATCTTCTCTGTCTGTCACAAATTCCCCATCTGGAACCTTGGAAAGGTTCTAGCCGAACAATGTGGATGAGTAAATTCTCAACAAACGATTGGGCATGTGGTTTGTTTGGACCTTGGACCTACCTAGGCTCCTTGTTTTTCATTAGCCTGCCTCTTTTCTGAGGTATTGATTGTTGGGGAGATGATACTTCCACTATATTTCATTTTCCTACATTCCCTTCTATTCCCGCCTCCATGCTATGAGATGTTTCTTCTCCAGTGGGTAGAGGGGGATCTCATTTTGGGTCCCTATCTATGTCAACTGAAAGAATAAATGAATCTGAGTCCTTTCCCAATTGCCTCAGTTCCTCAACTATAAACAATTTGATTAGTGATATGTGGGATACATTCTTCTTTGGCGGGTTTTCTTCGGCTTCGACATTGTTCTCCATTCCTCCTAGAGTTTGGTGCAAGAAGAAAGGTAAGTTCAATGACCTCTTTCCTATGCAATGAATCAACAATTTGATGTGATGTGGGTGTATTTTGTCGGACTTTCATTCACAGGTTAAATACTTTCTAATCACCTTCAAGAGTTTCTAAAAAGTCTCTTGTAGATACAAACTTATAACACTTGTTCTGATCTTCCAGTTAAGGAAATTAGGTCTGATGAATTCTTTGTAGCATAGCACATTCAAAGGAATGCCCTTTGACCATCTCTCACTGTGTGAAGGGATTTCTGTCACGGATGACAGAGTTTCCTCTATCACCTGAAATTTGATTGCTACAATAACTGCATGGAACCCGTCAAATATGAGCATGAAATGTTCCTCCAGTTTCACATTGTATCCTTGGATTTTCTTGCAATAATGCATGCATATGACCTATTCGAAATATGCCCTAACATTTGTATCTTCATTGATCAATGCCAAATCTTGAGGCTAGGGCCTCATGTTTCTTCCACTTCGTTCCCTCTTCCTTATGTTTTAGGACGTTCTCATGGTTAAATGCATGTTTGTTCTATGCATGTGGTAGTGAATATGACACCCTTTTAGCATGACAAATGGATAATGATATTCTTAGCCTAGACCTGTCAGACGGGCAGTAGCAAAACATTGCATGATAAGAATAAATGAATTTAGGAATTCACTGCATGGACCCTAGGTGCCATGAATACTCTCGGTGCAAGAACGGGTCGATGTTGTGACAATGATGATGACATGCTCATCGCAGTGGGGGAGCATGAAAGAGAATTTCTGCATGACAAAAAACTTTGAGGATGAGGGGATGAATGTGAGAGTATTTGTTTCCCGACAGACTATCTTGTGACCAATTCTGACATGATATGAACCATGATTTAAGAAATAAAAAATGTTACAATCTTGACTGACTCGGTTTGCAACATAGTTGATGGAAATCATCTTTTCAAAGGACACCGAATCCATGGTGGCGATAAGTTTTGAAGCAGGATTAATATTTGTGCAACACACTCATGCGACGAGAACACTCCAAAGTGTGTGAAGTACATATGATAAGAGATGCAGAGTATACATCATATGAGCACCATGATTTCTTATCCCTTCTAACTTCATAATCAGGTGATGATGGTCATTATATCTACTGACCTGACCCTTACTCTAACAAATTTCCTCAACCTTTGGCACGTAAAACCCCTCTTTCTGACAGGTGTTATAACCCTAATTTGCACTAGATATGATTACCTAGCATCAAACCATCTCATTTTACATATTTTTCCAAGCCACTATTGAACAAATCTTCTTGAAAACACCCTTTTTTAGGGCACACATGCCCTGCTCCACTACTACATGCGTGTATATGCTCGTTATCCCACTATATCCTGCGTATACCTACAAAAGCATGAAAAATGGAAAGTTGCAGATGAAACACACAGTTTTGGGTAAGTTACCTAAACCGTTTGACTGCCCATAGCCAGTCACTCGACCAAATACCTAGCCCTTTATAGCCTATAAAATAAGGGGTAGGGGTCCCATTTGAAAGGACGAAAATACTTGTAAAGAAACTCTACTTGATTTTGCATTCCATTTGTGCCAACCTTTTGCAACTAGTGTTTGAAGAGAAGCATATACAAAAGTAGTTGGAGCACAGTTGAAGAAGAGCCTAGGACCATATTCAAGGAGCAGTGGGCAATATCACTATTGTAAGGTTACTCTTGTGAGATTAATAAACGAAGTACTTTTCCCGTCCCGCCATATGAGATTGTCAATATTTAAATTTGATTATATCTTGATAGAATCTCTAACCCATTATTTCATATATCTATGCATGTTAAGAGTTCTTTGTTTGTTTATTTTTGAATGTAGGTCAGCTTTGGGAGGATATTTGCAGTCAAGGAGCAACTGAACGTTAAAGGATCGACATCAAACATAGAAACTAAGGTACAGTAACTTGATCTTTTTAACAATGTATTTTCATATGAATAATGGGGTTTATGATTGGGCTGTTGGTAAGAAGTAAGAGACTTTAGGTCATTTTATGCATGCATTATAGAATCCTTAATGCTAGTTCGTAGGGTGATTTCCCACCCATAACAAAATTGGCGAGCATACTAGGGAGATATCTAGGATTCTTGGGGATACTTTTTGGGTATTTTAAATTGGTTTTATTACTTTTTTTCTGAGTTTCTACAAAAGTATGAGCTAGTAGGGATTTTGGTCTTCCATACAAATACTCCCTTCTTTCTTCGCTTGGCTATTTTTCCTTTTCCGGGAAGCTACAGAGACAAACACAGCCTATATAATCCCTGCATGTGTATACACACGCCTTGAATTCTACCAGCCCACATACATACGTTGGCTGCTAAAGGATCAGTAGCGTGTTTGAGTCCAGAAAATTTCTTTTTGAAGAGAGGCAATCATCCTCTTCCCTGTCAGAAGTGATCCTTCTCAGGGATTTTCAGGATCTAGTTATGGGTCTCTATTGTTGTAGTCTGTAGCCTATGTATAACCTCATATTATATTTGCTTTCTCAATCTTCCTTACTTCTTTTTCTATCAAGAGTAAGTTTTTGTACCTTTAAGGGGTTCTTGTTTTCAATACTAGTACTCCCTACCTGAGCTTAGCTCCTTGTATTTCTTCTTTTGAGGAGAAACAGAGGCACACACGGCCTATAGTGGGCCTGAATGTGTGCATACGCATGTTGTCTTTGGGCAACCCGCATGCATATGTTGGTTGTTGAAGTGATAGTCGTATGTCTGTCTAGAAAATTTTGAGGAGGCAGTCATCCTCTTCATTGTCGAGATTCACTTCCCAAGTTTTTTTCCTTGTTTCATTATGGTCTCTGTCATAGCAGTTTTAGCCTAGTTTGGATTCTAGCATAGCTTGCTTTTTCATTGAAAGTTTTCTTATGTTTTTCTTTGCTAGGTTTTTAGATGAGATAGTGAGTCAGTCTGATTTTCCTTTTTGGTTGTCAGTAAATCACCGTGGTCTGTGGTTGGCTAGAAGTCCTTTTTCTCCTTGTCTTGTATTTATTTTTCATTTTTTTTCACCTTTCTTTCTTCAGAAAAGGAGAATACATACAGTTCTAAATTTTCTTGTTTTTGAAGCATAATAAAAAAAAAGAGAAGCTAGATTTTAAGTAGTTGGTTGTTTTCATTAATCATCAGGAAAAATATTGTTTTCGTAAGTTCTTAGCTGTTGACTTAGGACAATAAGTAGCTCATGGTCGAGTGAAAGCTTGTTTTGAGTTTTTTGTTAAAAGATCTTAGGAAAAAGAAAAGTTTCAAAAGTTGGTTAAAGAGTTTGAAGTTGCAAATCTTTATTTTTGAAGAAGTACATTGTTTTCAGACATTGCATGTTCTTTTCTTTTCGTTGCTCAAAAACCTCACTGGTTTCATTTTCATCTCCTATGACTTAAAAAAAAACCACCAAAATTAACAATTAATTAAAATCAACTAGACTTTATGTTTGTAGGGTCCATCAACTAGTCTAGGTTAGAGCCTTGATATAGGATTGGAGAGGAAACTCTTCAAGGATGCTAAAACAAACATAAGATTATGTGCTAGGGAGTGTCAAAATTCTAGTATTGTGAAAGTTATCTAGGAGCCCCCTCTAGCACAAGGTCTAAACATGAGGTCGCGTAAGGAAATGTAGCAGAGATAAAAAATCCAAAGCCAGACCAAGCATAGTGGGGATTGCATATAGAGGGCTTGTCTTGGCATTCCATTGATTTCATTTTCCACAGAGCTTCATGGGTTTCAAATCCATTCTAGGTCCTCAGTTGTCCTCCGAAACACTTTCTTTTGATACCCTTGATAGGTTTCAGGCTTGATACCCTGCTCATTGTGGTCCACCCGACTATCAACTGTACCCTTCTGGTGACTGTTTGTGTGCTAGAAACCTAGTTGCCTATCTTTCTAGTGACTTACACAGGTGATTGTGGTGGTATACCGTGATACCTAGGACAGACATTGGGCCACACTTTTTAGAGTATACCCAGAGGGTGGTTCCGTATTTGAGTTGCACTTGCACCACTAAGTTTCTCTAGTGTTGGTTGTTATAACTATTCTTCCAACTAGCTAGTGATTTCTTGTTTTATCTCATATGTACTTTTTTCTAGTGCGTGATGGTTTTAAAATGATTATAGATTTCGCTAGTGTGTCTTTGATCATATCACACAGTGGAGGATCAGGAGTTCCACTGATTGTGAAGGCTTTTGGGCATGTCTCCAGTTGACCTCGAACCCGCCCCCCGGCCGCCACCGGTAAGGAGAAAAATAGACTAGCAAGGGTCTTTTGAGACAACCAGGTTACATGAAATTTGATTATGGAGAAACAAATCATTTATGACCTCGGATCAGAAGCTCTTGGTCCGTATAAACCTCCCATCACTGATCTATCGATGCCCATCATCATACATGTTCTACCTTGCGAGCGTCAGGTATTGTCACAAGCAACAATGGAAGAAAACACTGCTACTTCTTCAGGGAATACTCAAATTTACTTCACGATTGTCACTATGGGGGGTGTTGCACCTCCTAACTAATAGTCGTCTGTCCGAGCCACTATGGTCTCGACTGATTCTACATTGGGTAGCGGTTTGATTCTGTCTGTGGCAACAGTCACTGCTCTGTTTACCTATAATGCGACATACCCTCCGTTCTCATATGGGATGCCTGGCTTCGGTATGAGTACTTTACTCTCCTCCTCCACTCTACAGACTTTAGGTCTGGGGGCAGGGAGTTCCAACACTCCTCTGCAAGGATCTATGGGGGCACATCAACTCCCTTTATCACTTTCCCTTACAGTGAGGGTCATATACCCCCTTTGTCCCCCTCACTCGACGGTATTCCTCAACACTCTGTCTGGCCTAACATAAACTTGTTTGTAGTAGGTAGTCAATAAATCCCTCCTTATAACATGTCGATTGGTTCGAAACCTTTCTCTTTCTTCAATTCATTTGGTAACAACGCTTTCTCGTCAGTTGTCGTCTCGGCCAGGGGAAACCCTGGTTATGGACAACCACATCTTGTACAGGGTAGTATCCCTACACAGGGGGAACACTTAGGAATTCCTTCCTCAAAAGGACCTTGAAATCTATGGCAGGGACCATTCCCCTTTCCAGGGATGTCAATCGGGGGCAACCCCTTCCATACCCAGTGGAACCCCAAAAAAGGCCCAACGCCTATGCGCATCGGACTGGCAGGGGGAAATCCCTCCCAAAATCCTTGGAATGTGATGCAAGATCAACCCTTTAATTCCTATTATGGGAACTAGCCGATGATGTCTCAACAAGCACATAATCCATACGTTGGTCACGACAATGGTTATTACTAGAGCCCTTTACAACAACCTAGCTTCTCCTGAAAATGGTGCCAGTGAAACTCCAGGCTCCTTTTTCCCTGGCTACAATCCACAACCCAAATTACAGTTTCTGGAAACCCTGCACTTGCCATATTTTACAAAGCTCTTAAATGACCCCATCTGTCATGATCCAAGTTGGC
The DNA here is from genome assembly GCA_009831015.1 of Picea engelmannii. Taxonomy (NCBI): domain Eukaryota; kingdom Viridiplantae; phylum Streptophyta; class Pinopsida; order Pinales; family Pinaceae; genus Picea; species Picea engelmannii. Next base: position 17,743 of record WSFP011379532.1, on the reverse strand, counting down.
CTCCTATGCCAACCAAGTTGCCTTCGGACATTCCAAATTTCGAGGCTAAGCCTAATGAAGATCCTGGCGATCCTGTGACTACTTTTCACTTATAGTGCTCATCCAACTCGTTAAGAGACGACTCTATTCAGTTGCTATTGTTTCAACACACTCTCATAGGGAGTGCTACAAAATGGTACATCGACCTCAACCGCTCATGATACTCTTCCTTCAGCGAATTGGCAATGGCTTTCTTAAACCATTTCCAATTACTTGTGAGATAAGACGCCAACACTGAATAGCTGGCCAATTTCGAGCAGACAAAAGAGGAACATATCTTAGATCACATTCAACAATGGAGATGCCATAACAGTTTAATAAAAGTTCTAGTCCCACCGGCATTCCTGCTAGAGTGGTTCCTTAAGTCTTTGGTACCCAAGTTATCTAAATACGTCACAACATCCAGAGTGTTTTTTGAGGAAGACATGATAATGAGAGCTCAACAACTAGAGATAATGTACTCTTAGTCTAGTTTACTCCATGATATTTCACCAGATGCGTTGAGGTCAATCCTTGGGGAGATGATACTTCCACTATATTTCATTTTCCTACATTCCCTTCTATTCCTGCCTCCATGCTATGAGATGTTGCTTCTCCCGTGCGTAGAGGGGGATCTCATTTTGGGTGCCTAGCTATGTCAACTAAAAGAATAAATGAATCTGAGTCCTTTCCCAATTGCCTCAGTTCCTCAACTATAAACAATTTGATTAGTGAGATCTGGGATACGTTCTTCTTTGGTGGGTTTGCTTCGGCTTCGACATTGTTCTCCATTCCACCTAGACTTTGGTGCAAGAAGAAAGGTAAGTTCAACGACCTCTTTCCTATGAAATGCATCAACAATTTGATGTGATGTGGGTGTATTTTGTCAGAATTTCATTCACAGGTGAAATACTTTCTAATCACCTTCAAGAGTTTCTAAAAAGTTTCTTGTAGATACAAACTTAGAACACCTATTCTAATCTTCCAGTTAAGGAAATTAGGTCTGATGAATTCTTTGTAGCATAACACATTCAAAGGCATGCCCTTTGACCATCTCTCATTGTGTGAAGGGATTTCTGTCACGGATGACAGAGTTTCCTCTCTCACCCGAAATTTGATTGCTACAATAACTGCATGGAACCCGTCAAATATGAGCATGAAATGTTCCTCCAGTTTCACATTGTATCCTTGGATTTTCTTGCAATAATGCATGCATCTGACCTGTTCGAAATATGCCCTAACATTTGGATCTTCGTTGATCAATGCCAAATCTTGAGGCTAGGGCCTCATGGTTTCTTCCACTTCGTTCCCTCTTCCTTATGTTTTGGGATGTCATCATGGTTAAATGCATGTTTGTTATACACACGTGGTAGTGAAGATGACACCCTTTTAGCATGGCAAATGGATAATGATAGTCTTAGCCCAGACCTGTCAGACGAGCAGTAGCATAAATTTGTATGATAAGCATAAATGAATTTAGGAATTCACTGTGCAGACCCTAGGCACCACGAATACTCTCGGTGCAAGAACGGGTCGATGTTGTGACAATGATGATGACATGCTCATCGCAGTGGGGGAGCATGAAAGAGAATTTGGGTGTGAGAAAAAACTTTGAGAATGAGGGGATGAATGTGAGATTATTTGTTTCCCAATAGACTATCTTGTGACCAATTCTGACATGATCTGAACCATGATTTAAGAAAGAAAAAATGTGACAATCTTGACTGACTCGGTTTGCAACATAGTTGATGGCAATCATCTTTTCCGCAGCGAGAAAACTCAGGGCTTGCAGGAAAAATTACAGACCACGCATAAAAGTTTATGGTAAATGAAATACATGCATAATGACTAGCATTTATAACTGAATGGGTGAGGGATGGAATCATGTCAGAGGACATTGAATCCATGGTGATGATAAGTTTTGAAGAAGGCTTAATAATTGCGCAACACACTCATGCGACGGGCACACTCCAAAGTGTGTAAAGTATAGATGATAAGAGATGCAGAGTATACATGATATGAGCACCGTGATTTCTTATCCCTTCTAACTTCATAATGAGGTGATGATGGTCATTATATCTGCTGACCTGACCCTTACTCTAACAAATTTCCTCAACCTTTGGCACGTAAAACCCCTCTTTCTGACAGGCGTTATAACCCTAATTTTTACCAGATATGATTACCTAGCATCAAACCATCTCATTTTACATATTTTTCCAAGCCACTATTGAACAACTCTTCTTGAAAAAACCCTTTTTTAGGGCACACGTGCCCTGCTCCACTACTACATGCGTGTATATGCTCGCTATCCCACTATATCCTGCGTATACCTACAAAGGAATGAAAAATGGCAAGTTGCAGATGAAACACACAGTTTTGGGTAAGTTACCTAAACCGTTTGACTTCCCATAGCCAGTCACTCGACCAAATACCTAGCCCTTTCTAGCCTATAAAATAAGGGGTAGGGGTCCCATTTGAAAGGCAATACTTGTAAAGAAACTCTACTTGATTTCGCATTCCCTTTGTACCAACCTTTTGCAACTAGTGTTTGAAGAGAAGCATATACAAAAGTAGTTGGAGCACAGTTGAAGAAGAGCCTAGGACCATATTCGAGGAGCAGTGGGCGATCTCACTATTGTAAGGTTACTCTTGTGAGATTAATAAAAGAAGTACTTTTCCCGTCCCGCCATATGAGATTGTCAATATTTAAATTTGATTATATCTTGAGAGAATCTCTAACCCATTATTTCATATATCTATGCATGTTAAGAGTTCTTTGTTTGTTTATTTGTGAATGTAGGTCAGCTTTGGGAGGATATTTGTAGTCAAGGATCAACTGAACGTTAAAGGATCGACATCAAACATAGAAACTAAGGTACAATAACTTGATCTTTTTAACAGTGTATTTTCATATGAATAATGGGGTTTATGATTGGGATGTTGGTAAGAAGTAGGAGACATTAGGTCATTTTATGCATGCATTACAGAACCCTTAATGCTAGTTCGTAGGGTGATTTCCCACCCATACCAGAATTGGCGACCGTACTAGGGAGATATCTAGGGTTCTTGGGTATACTTTTTGGGTATTTTAAATTGGTTTTATTACTTTTTTATGAGTTTCTGCAAAAGTATGAGCTAGTAGGGATTCTGGTCTTCCATACCAGTACTCCCTTCTTTCTTCGCTTGACTATTTTTCCGTTTCCGGGAAGCTACAGAGCCATACACAACCTGTATAATTCCTGCACATGTATACACACGCCTTGAATTCACCCATCCCATGTACATACGTTGGCTACTGAAGGATCAGTAGCGTGTTTGAGTCCAGAAAATTTCTTTTTGAAGAGAGGCAATCATCCTCTTCCCTGTCAGAAGTGATCCTTCTCAGGGATTTTCAGGATCTAGTTATGGGTCTCTATTCTTGTAGTCTGTAGCCTATGTATAACCTCATATTATATTTTCTTTCTCAATCTTCCTTGCATCTTTTTCTGTCAAGAGTAGGTTTTTGTACCTTTAAGGGGTTCTGGTTTTCAATACTAGTACTCCCTGCCTAAGCTTAGCTCCTTGTATTTCTTCTTTTGAGGAGAAACAGAGGCACACACGGCCTATAGTGGGCCTAAATGTGTGCATACGTGTGTTGTCTTTGGGAAACCTACATGCATATGCTGGTTGTTGAAGTGACAGTTGTATGTCTGTCTAGAAAATTTCGAGGAGGCAATCATCCTCTTCCCTGTCAAGATTCACTTCCCAGGTTTTTTTCCTTGTTTCATTATGGTCTCTGTCATAGCAGTTTTAGCCTAGTTTGGATTCTAGCATAGCTTGCTTTTTCATTGAAAGTTTTCTTTTGTTTTTCTTTTCTAGGTTTTTAGATGACATAGTGAGTCAGTCTGATTTGCCTTTTTGGTTGTCAGTAAATCCCCACGGTCTGTGGGTGGCCAGAAGTCCTTTTTGGCCTTGTCCTGTCTTTATTTTTCATTTTTTTCACCTTTTTTTCTTCAGAAAAGGAGAACACATACTGTTCTAAATTTTCTTGTTTTTGAAGCATAATAAAAAAAAAGAGAAGCTAGACTTCAAGTAGTTGGTTGTTTGCATTAATCATCAGGAAAAATATTGTTTTCGTAATTTCTTGGCTATTGACTTAGGACAATAAGTAGCTCGTGGTCGAGTGAAAGCTTTTTTTGAGTTTTCTGTTAAAAGATCTTAGGAAAAAAAAAAGTTTGAAAAGTTGGTTAAAGAGTTTGAAGTTGCAAATCTTTATTTTTGAAGAAGTACATTGTTTTTGGACATTGCATGTTCTTTCCTTTTCATTGGTCAAAAACATCACTGGTTTCATTTTCATCTCCTATGACTTAAAAAAAACCACCAAAATTAACAATTAATTAAAATCAACTAGACTTTATGTTTGTAGGGTCCATTAACTCGTCTAGGCTAGAGCCTTGATTTAGGATTGGAGAGGAAACTCTTCAAGGATGCTAAAACAAGCATAAGATTATGTGCTAAGGAGTGTCAAAATTCTAGTATTGTGAAAGTTATCTAGAACCCCCCTCTAACACAAGGTCTAAACATGAGGTCGCGTAAGGAAAGGTAGCAGAGATAAACCCTCCAAAGCCAGACCAAGCATAGTGGGGAATGCATATAGAGGGCTTGTCTTGGCATTCCATTGATTTCATTTGCCACAGAGATTCGTGGGTTTCAAATCCATTCTAGGTCCTCAGTTGTCTTCCGAAACACTTTCTTTTGATACGCTTGATAGGTTTTGGGCTTGATACCCTGCTCATTGTGGTCCACCCGACTATCAACTGTACCCGACTGGTGACTGTTTGTGCGCTAGAAACCTAGTTGCCTATCTTTCTAGTGACTTACATAGGTGACTGTGGGGGTATACCTTGATACCTAGGACAGACATCGGGCCACACTTTTTAGAGTATACCCAGAGGGTGATTCCATATTTGAGTTGCACTTGCACTGGTAATTTTCTCTAGTGTTGGTTGTTATAACTGTTTTTCCAACTAGCTAGTGACTGCTTGTTTTATCTCATAGGTACTTTTTTCTAGTGCGTGATGGTTTTAAAATGATTATAGATTTCCCTAGTGTGTCTTTGATCATATCACACAGTGGAGGATCAGGAGTTCCACTAATTACGAAGGCTTTTGGGCCTGCCACCAGCTGACCTCGAACCCCCCCCCGGTTGCCACCGGTAAGGAGAAAATTAGACTAGCAAGGGTCTTTTGAGACAACCAGGTTACATGAAATTTGATTCTAGAGGAACAAATCATTTCTAACCTCAGATTAGAAGCTCTTGTTCAGTATAAACCTCCCATCACTTATCTATCAATGCCCATCATCGTACATGTTCTACCCTCCGAGCGTCAGGTACAGTCACAAGCAACAATCGAAGAAAACACTGCTACTTCTTCAGGGAATACTCAAATTTCCTTCACGACTGTCACTATGGGGGGTGTTGCACCTCCTAACCAACAATCATCTATCTGGGCCACTATCATCTCGCCTGCTTCTACATTGGGCAGCGGTTTGATTCTATCTATGGCAGCAGTCACTGCTTTGTTTACCTATAATGCAACATACCCTTCGTTCTCATATGGGATGCCTGGCTTCAGTATGAGTACTTTACTCTCCTCCTCCACTCTACAAACTTTAGGTCTGGCGGAAGGGAGTTCCAATGCTCCACTGCAAGGATCTATGGGGCCTCTTCAACTCCCTTTATCGCTTTCCCTTACGGCGAGGGTCATATACCCCCTTTGTCCCCCTCGCTCGACGATGTTCCTAAACACTTCGTCGGGCCTAACATAAACTTGTTTGGAGTAGGTATTCAAGCACTCCCTCCTTATAACATTCTGATTGGTTCGACACCTTTCTCCTTCTTCAATTCATTTGGTAACAACTCTTTCTCATCAGTTTTCGTCTCATTCGGGGGAAACCCTGGTTATGGACAACCACATCTTGTACAGGGTACTATCCCTGCACAGGGGGAACACTTAGGAATTCCTTCCTCAAAAGGACCTTGGAATCTGTGGCAGGGACCATCCCCTTTCCAAGGATGTCGATCGGGGGCAACCCCTTCCATACCCAGTGGAACCCCGGGCAAGGCCCAATGTCTATGCTCATCGGACTGGCAGGGGGAAATCCCTCCCAAAATCCTTGTAATGCGATGCAAGATCAACCGTTTATGTCCTATTATGGGAACTAGCCGATGATGTCTCAAAAAGCACATAATCCATACATCGGTCATGACCATGGTTATTACTAGATTCCTGGACAACAACCTAGCTTCTCCTGGAAATAGTTCCAGTGAAAATCCAGGCTCCTTTTTCCCTGGCTACAATCCACAACCTAAACTATCATTTCTGGAAACCCTGCACTTGCCAGATTTGACAAGGCTCTTAAATGACCCCATCTGTCATGATCCGAGTTGGCCTCCTATTCCAACCAAGTTGCCTTTGGACATTCCAAATTTTGAGGCCAAGCGTAATGAAGATCCTGGCGATCATGTGACTACTTTTCACTTATGGTGCTCATCCAACTCGTTAAGAGACGACTCTATTCAGTTGCTATTGTTTCAACGCACTCTCATAGGGAGTGCTATGAAATGGTACATCGAGCTCAACTGCTCATGATACTCTTCCTTCAGTGAATTGGCAATGGATTTCTTAAACCATTTCCAATTACCTGTGAGATAAGACACCAGCACTGAATAGCTGGCCAATTTCCAGCAAACAAAAGAGGACCATATTTCAGATCACATTCGACAATGGAGATTCCAGAAGAGTTTAATAAAAGTTCTAGTCCCACCGACATTCCTTCTAGAGTGGTTCCTTAAGTCTTTGGTACCCCAGTTATCTAAATATGTCACAACATCCAGAGTGTTTTCTGAGGAATACGTGATAATGAGAGCTCAACATCTAGAGATAATGTACTCGCAGTCTAGTTTACTCTACGATATTTCACCAGATGCGCCGAGGTCAATCCTTGACAAAACCAGACAAAGGTCTGGACCACATGTTGATGGAATTATTGGTTCAGCACAAACAAAGCCCATTGATCCATTCTCAAATCAATTGCAATAATTTTCGATACAACAAACAATAGCCAACTGGACCATGGGTTAGGTTGTTCCCCTACCCAAAAGCTGGATGTACATAGTGTGAAAAGGACAAACCCAAAGGCCACCTAGCAGCCTGACAAAAAAAAGAAACAACGAAAGAATGGTAAGGGGGATAAAAAAACCATCGATAATGGTGGTGGGGATGACATTGAAAAGAAGAACTCGAAGTATCCTTGTAATATTTGCAAGGAATACCACCCGACCCATCATCGCCCTCAACTTGCGAAGGCCTAGAAGTTATTGTCACAACAACATCCTGTCGTGTTAACGAACCCTTTTCCACATGGGAAAAATCTAACTCAAGCTTCCTTGAGCACGGAAGGGGGAAGTCAAGGACCCCCTCCATCGTCGAGTAATCCTTCATCCACAAATCTATATATGATGAAAGGTGATGCCTAGATATCGACTAGAGCACATGATTACAGAAATCCAAGCACCTTTGAGAAGGGTAAAGAAGATAAAAACCCACTACTTCCTCTCTAGATTGAGAATACGTTGGGTGAAACAATGAAATGCATCCCAAAAGGTGCGTTCAAGAAAGATTCTCACAACCCAAATGCAAGGGCCACCCATAACTACTCTGTGGTGGAGGATTTATCACAAACCCCTTGTGTGATGTCTGCTTTGGAAGTCCTCCAGATTTTCTCGTCCCAGAGAAAGGATTTGTTAGCTGCCCTAGGATCTTCTAAGACTTGTAATCCATGAACGATCATGCTTGATACGACCGACTTAAAATCTTGTCTTCCTTACCATGTAGTTTTTCAGATAGTAGTGGCTTACACTAAGAACAATTTTACATGAAATATTTTTTGTACAGTGGTGGATGAGGGTGCCTCGACATGCGTGATGTCTTTGGTGTCTTGGAAGGCCATAGGCCAACCCGTTTTGTCTCCATCACCTACTCTTCTTACAAACTTTGATGGTCATTCTTTCCGACCACATGGGATCATTCCCTCTTTCCCCATGTAGTTAGGGGGAAAAACCATGTGTGTCGAAGTTGAAGTGGTCGATGCGTCTCTCGACTATAATATTTTGTTAGGAAGGATTTGGACCTATGCCATGCAAGAAGTGGTCGCAACAGTTTTCTGTGTCTTGTTGTTTCCACACGAGGGTCGGATTGTGACCATTGATCAGTTATCCTTCTCTCATCCTAACCCTTCATCGGGAGTCTCCACAGTCCCGATGATTGATAACCCTCAGCTCGACATCATCAACATAGGGGTTGGTTTGTGCCCACCTTTGATGGGTACTTTCGATTACCCACCTTCGAATCACAATGTCCATTACATGACGACTTTCCTTGACCAACCTCGAAATAAAAAATTTCAAATATCGTCATTTCGTACAACGTACTTTAACGATCCATGGACTCTTCCTTCCTCATCAACTAATATGGAAGGGACAGAGCACCATGGCATGGCCATGCCTTTGTCTGTGACATAAGTTTCGTACTCAATCATTCAGCGAGCTTATGCCGACCTCGATCCGACTCTCGCACAAGAGTTAGATCCAGTGCTCGAGCCTATTTGGTCTCAAGGTTCCCTTTCTGATACAGATTCTTTACACTTGGTCTTGCCTTCAGATGAGGTGATTATTTAGGCAATGAATAGTTCGAACAGACCCTGGGATGATATTCATTATAGATCCTACTTTCTCCCAGTGTTAAGATGAATTGAAGAAGGTGAATTCACTCTAACTATGAATGGAGATAACGATTGTCCTATCAATCCTTTGGCAATGCATGTTGTTTACACTGAAGGAAATATGGAAAAAATAGTTTAAATGATACCTATTGACATCTCTAGAACCCCTGACATCGTGGAGCATATCTTCGTCGGAGTAGATTGCTCCCCCGAGGAGATTCAAATCTACACAGATTTATTTAAAGAATTTCGCGACGTGTTTTCCTGGTCTTACGAGGAAATGCTAGGCATAGATCCAAGAATCGTCGAACATGAAATCACGACTTATCCTGATGTCAAGCCGGTCTGACAAAAGATTCATCTGGTCAATCCTTAGAAAGAAAAAACTATTAAGGCTGAAGTAGAGAAACTACTTAAAGATGGTTTCATCTACCTCATCCAATTGACTCAACGGGTGTCGAATCTTGTGCTAGTCAATAAAAACCAGGGTATGATTCATGTATGTACGGAATCCTGTGATCTAAATAAGGCCTTCCAAAAAGATAATTTCCCCATGCCATTTATTCACCAGATAGTCGATGAATGCGCAAGTTGCGAGGATTTTTCATTCATGGATGTTTTTTTGGGATATAATCAGATACAAATCAAACCCGAAGACCAACAAAAAACCACTTTCATTTTCTTGTGGGGTACATTATCTTATCGTAAAATTCACTTTGGTTTGAAAAATGTTGGAGCTACGTTTTAGCAGGCCATGTATTTTGATTTCCATGACCTCAAACCAATTATATAGAACGTCACCAATTATACAATTACACAATTATACAATAGATTTCACCACAATGAAAAAGATAACATCAAAAATGACATGGAAATCCCCCTACAATAACATCATGAAAATGACATGGAAATCCCCCTACATTGCCTGACGTCACCAATTATACAATAGATTTCACCACTCCCTTAGTCAGAAACATATGTTGATTTAATAGCCTTGGATAATTTTACTCATAAAATCTTATTCCAAGGCTCTAAATCCTAAGCTAGTGTGTGCACCTTAGAAAAAAAATCATTTCTAATCAATTTTAAGTTATCAATGTTTCTTTTAGTGGCCTTTCTTACTCAAAAAAGGTGTAGCTATGAAACTAATGATGTTATGAATCAACAAGTAAAATAAATGAATATGAATAAAATGCAAAGTCCTAACTTCAATTCCCAATAAATGATAAGATTTTCAAATGCAATTTTCAATTTAGTTCTGCAATTCAAAATAAGATGCAATATTTCTATACATGTGCTAAGATCAATGATAAGGACCCAAAAGATGAAATGCCAAAAATGAAAAATGCCTAATATTTTTGTATTTTCAATATAAAAAAATGAAAATGCAAGGATTGAAGAACATCTTGAAATAGAGATTTGACTGTATGTAAATAGAGAAAAAACAAGTAGGATATCAAGAAGAAAACACCCAACCCAATATGCAAGGACAATCAATGAAAAGGATGATGAGAAAGGCACTGCCCAAAAATTCAACGAAAGAAAGGTTTCCTATCATTCCTCAAGCACTTAGCAGTCATAATAGAGACCCAATAAGACTCAACAAACATCACAACTTACCCAACAACCATCAAACTTAGAAACCAAACAAAAAAGGATGATGTACGTGACTGTTCAGGAGAAAACCACGTATATACACCTAATGCAGAAGGAAGACATGCGTATGTATGTGATTGTCAGGAAAAAACCTACGTATATGTGTTAAAACACTTCCAAGATAAGGATAAGGCCAAGAAACTCAGACTCAAAAATGAACAAAGGCTATCAAGAAATCAGATGACAAGAAACTCAATATAAATGAGAGAAATCAAAGGAGAAAAACACTCCAAACCCTGAAAATAATATTTTGTCCCCAGTATGGTCACCAATTATGTTACGAGGAAAATCTCTCTATGGATAGGGGTAAACCACAATAGACGGAAATGACTGCATAAATCAAATCCAATATCATATATGCTATATAATAAAATATGCTAACGAGACAAGATAAAGAGTCTACTTCATCCAGACGTTTGATAAAGTCCACCGTTGAGCACTTGACTCAAAGCAATACACCTGCAAATTGTCCTCAACAACCAAGAAACATAAGCATATGGTGATAATATATAAGGTTAGCACATTCAATAGCATAATCCATCAACATTCATAACAAATATTCCCATTGAATAACAATTCAAATATTTTCAAGATATTAATTGGATGAGAAAAGAGTATTTCTATTAAAATGTAATCAACAAAAGTGAATGAATTACAAACTTCCATGTCGACACGGTTCATAACCTATAAACGAAGTCCCTTCCAGCTAGGCCTCCACCACTTTAATCCTCCACCAAAGGCAGTCTCATATAAGAGAGACAATGAGGTTCTCAGTCAAGTAGGGAAGAGATTGGGGGCTAAACAATGTGTTCAAACTTAAAAGGACAAAGGGATGTAGGCTCAATATGAAGTGAATGATTTCTCTAGAGTAACTTCTCTCTCAATGTTGAATTATTATCCTCTTTTCCATATCATCGATATGACCCCTTTATATCCTTCAAGTGGAACTGAAGGGTCGATTCAGAATGTTTCCAGTATATGGAATGTCAAGGATCATGGATCCCATGACGTGACATGGAAACCTGACACTATTTTTTAATTTTGGGCACAAAACCAGATGTACATGGGTTGTAGTGGTGCAACTTGTTTACATGCATGTTTTCTAGTAGTTAGGGTGTGCACATGTGGACACATATGTTTTTTTATCTGTAGGATTTGCAAAAAGGGACTTCAAGTCTGCATAGGGAAATGGAAAAAGGCCTTCTGAGAAAAATTTCATAAGGTGAGGCAAATCTTGTTATAATCGGAGTGTGATGTGTGTGATATCAAGTGTAATATTGGAGATTTCTGAAGAATAAATAAGAAAATCCCTTCCCGTGGATGTTGCCCCACATTGGGGTTTTACCACATATATCTAGTGTACTTTTTTTTCTCTTTTCTCTTTCTAATTATGATTAAATGTTGTTTTTATATGCATAGGATGATAGTATATTAAGGTTCTTATGTGTAATATTATTGTATGTTTATTCATATTTCCCAATATTATAACAAACCTAAAAAATTACACTTTATTCTCCACATTTAGGTCAATGAAGTATGAAGGATCACTTGTTCTCTTGCAAAATAGATTGGTTCTTTACATGTAGCATGCTTATGACCTATATAATGAGTTAATCAAAATACTATGGACCAATCCAACATTTTTGTTGACTCCATTGAATACCTATTTGAGTTCTCCCTATACGAAATACCACAACCCTTAGATTAGATACCTCTGACCCCTCTAGGTTCATCTCCTCCTTCCTATAACAAGAATACTAGAGGGAATTAAAATATGGATGGTAACTAGAACCATTTCCCTACATGGATGGCACAATGGGATTTAAACCTACCAAGAATCCTACATGACTTTCCTAAAGACCCTAAGAGGTAGTTACCTATATTTGTTTCTAACAAGTCATGTAATACATAAGACCATATAAAACATGTCTACCTCATAGTTAAACTATTGAATGTTGAACATCAATATGTAGTCTATAGACTTTCTCCATTCACCTTTGAAAATAAAGCACCACATGGTACTACAATTTTCCTATTGGATCCATTAGAAGTTGGGATACTTTTGAGAGGGATTTACTTAAGACATTTGGGGATGATAAAACCCCTACAACCCTTATTAGAGAATTTATTTCCATGAAAATGTAAAATTAGGAGAAGATAAAATACTTTAATCAATCCTTCAATACCATTCTCAATAAATTTAATGTATATTCTCAACTTGTTAAAGCCTTGAATAACATATCTTATAGTTCTAGTCTACACCCTTCTATATCCATGTTTTTTAAAAAGGTTGGCAAAGAAAATCTAGCATAAAATTTTGTGGAAGAAAATAAAGTAGAAAAGGAAATTTTATCTCTTGGTAGTAATCCTGGAGTAGAATACAATAAAGAAGCTATTATAAAACCTATATTGTTTTCCAGGACATAAGAGAAAGAACTAATTGATTTATATAGCATGATTAACTTAGTCAAAAAATTATCCAATGAAGTTGTATACTTGAAGAACAATTATGGTGAAGGTTCATCTCATCATAAACCCTTTTGACCTTTTCAATAGAAATCAAATAACCAAGACAAACCACCTAAAGTATAGAATCTTAATCTTAACCTAGATGAGTTTTACATGGATAATTTTTGTTCTTACCAGAAAAATAATCACTCTAAGAAAAAAATTCTCCAATGGATAAACTCCATGACCTTGGTTATTAACAAATCATTGCAACAACAATCCAATGTTGATTGCAAACCCCGAGAAATAACAACCAAAGAAGAAATTGAAGAAGGGGATAACACTGAATAATATTCCCTATTCCTATGGGATTGGCTGCTAGACTATGACGATGAGACTATTGAGGAAATATCATTGGGGGTTTCAAAAGCCACTAAAACAACCACCAAAATTTACAATATAAGAATTAAGGGGCCTTCGGTCGACACCACTCTCCCTATTGAATTTGTTTCTATTCCTAGGAAAATGACGCCCCCTATTATAGCTCATAAATAGAACAAATTCCTTAAGACCAAGATTGCCTCTAGTACTTCCCAACAAACCAAAATCATGGGTAATTCAATCATGCAATCAATGGACTTAAATTTTATATATAATATGAAGAAGACAAAGAAAAATGTTTCATTATATGACATTTTCAAACTTCCAGAATAGAGAAACCTAATTGTAAACACTTTCAAGATCATTCCCTCTCAACAAAAACTAACAACTATGGAGACCAACCCCGAAAGATGTCGAACACAAAAAGGAGGAAAACATTGTGCTAAATTCCACCATCAACAGAACCAACATAGTAACCCACTCTAAATATCAGACTCAACCCTTTCTATTAAGGTTTGAAATTTTCAACTTTAATATGCGTAATTGTTTGGCGGAATCAAGTGATTATTGTAATGTCATTCCATACTCTATATGTCAAAATATTCATGATAATAAGCTCTAATTTATCCTTCCTTATCCTATTGTGTCACCTTTGTAAATCCTTCAATCCTATCCTAAGTTGTTCTTAAAGGGGGATGTTATAATATTTATACACTAAGGATTTAGTTAAGATCAACTTGGTCTAATCAATTGGATAAATTTTATATCAAGGTCATGGGAGAATTGAAGGAAATTATGATTATATTAGCTTTAGATCCTAGATTTTTCCAACTGGTTCACATTGTCGTTGTAGAGATTTCAAAATATTGTGGTTTGTTATTGAGAAGGGATTGGTCTAAAAATTTGCAAGTTTACTTCTTAATTGATTGGTCTTACCTATGGATAATGTGTTGGAAAATTTATTTTCATAGATATCAACTTTAGAATAAGTCTAAAATCCTCTAGAATTAATGTGTATAATTGAATAATTCTACAAAGTGGTCCTCTTACGATGTATGTTTGAGCATGGCCCTCATGGAAATATGCTTTGAATAAGTATACAAGAATCCCATAGGTGTGGTCATGGAGACCAAATTTTATTGAAGAATAATACCATGAAGGACATTAAAAATGAATGAAACACATTCATAGATTGATAGTCCTCGTCATGTTGTTTCCAATGGTAGGTGGTACGTCACATAGTTCCTAACGATTGAGGAGATATTCCCTCTTGAATATGGAAGCCCTAAAGTATGGTTAATAAGCCCATAAATGGTTGTACAAGAAGTGACAAGTCGGCCCCCAAATTAAAGAAAAGAAGGTAAATACTTACAACAAGATATTACAACTTGGTCGTAAAGAAAGTAAAGGTATTACTTAGAAAATTATAAATACACTTCAATGAGACTTTCATTTGCACAAGCAATCTCATTGAATATATATAAAGTGATAAAGTGATCTATTGGCGAATATGAGGTAGTGAGCATAAGCGAGGGAAGGAGTGAAAAAGTGAAGTCTCAGAGACATAGAGGAGAGAAAATGGTTTCTAAGAAACCCTAATCTAACTGACCCTCACAGGTCAAGCTTAGGGCATCCCACAATGCACCCCCGCAGGGTGACTATTCCTCATCACATGAGGCAATGCTAGTTGCATGGGTTAGTGCCGCGAGGTTGAGGAAAATTTGAGAAAGATTCTCATCCCTAGATGTTGAAGTTGATAAAGGTTTGAATGTCTATGATCTGATGCACCAGGTCTATTACAAAATCAAATGTATGTTTTTATATGTATTTTGAGGGTTATGTCATGATACATTCTTGAGGCATGTTTTGGATATTTGGGAATATTTTTTAAGACACATATTGGATGTATGGTATAGGGTTTGAGGAATATCTATTGAGTCATATTGTTGGTACATATCTTGGATATATTAGCATATATATTTGGCACATGGTTAAGCTAAATTTTGGGATAATTGGATAAATGGTTTGAGGCATGTATTGACACATTGTTTGAGATATATCATTGATGAGTTGACATATTGTTGAGGGATATGGTGGGATTCAAATTTTGAATGTTTTGGAACATGTTTTAGATACATATATTGATGATTTTATGGAACATGTTTGAGGTATATACATTGGTTGTTTCGGTTCATGATTGAGGCATGTATTTCAGGCCCTTGAATGCATATGTTTGAGGTACATATCCTGGATGGTTTGGCACATGATTAAGGCATGATTTTGGAACATAGTTTTGAGGAGAATATTGAATATTGGGCACATGTTTTGAGATGTACATTGGTATATTTTTGCATGTTATGGTACATATCTTAGTATATAGTTGATGGATGTTATGGTACATGTCTTGGTAATGGTTCATGGATGTTATTGCACACATATATTAGCACATGATTGGTGATTTTTGTATATGATCTATATTAGTGGATTTGATTTTAGTTGATGATGATGTTGATGATAAGATATCAGTGATAGTGATATATAAAATAATAGTGATAGTGATAATGAAATAGATAGTGACAGGGATAGTGACAGGATGGATGACATGTTGATTATTGATGTAGGTTGGATGAAAGTTTGATTATAAGTAACAATCTGATTATCAGTGATAGGTAGAATATCAATGACAATGTCGGTGATAGATTGATTCTACACTTATAATTCATGGCGGAAGGAAGGGGCAAGGAAGGAGGGTTGTATCCTCCTTTCCGTTGGAGCCGAAGAATACATGGATTTGGAGAAAACTTTAGGTGGGATCTTGTAAATCAAGGGGTTGGAGCCTCCTTCCAGTTGAAGATGGAGAATTTAGGGAGTTCTATCTTCCTTCAGGTTGGATCCTATAAGTAGGGGGTTGGAGTCTCCTTCGAATTGGTGATGGAGAATTTGTAAGTTGTTGCTTCTTATTAATGTAAGATTTCGATATATAATATATCATTATATGGTTTTCTCCCATTTTGGCTTCCACATAAAAGTATAGTGTATTGTGTATCTTTGGTTATGATGAGAAGCATTATTTATGGTTATATGTTTATGATATATTAAATACAATCATATGTGAATGGAATCATCGATAAGTTAATGTTGTGATTGAAATTGGAAAAAAGTGATCAATACTAATTCACCCCCCCCCCCTTATTAGTATTGGTGAATATTCCAACAATTTGTATCAGAGAAGGTCGTTCAAAATTAGTCTAACCAATGGAAGGTAGATCAT
Source organism: Picea engelmannii (assembly GCA_009831015.1). Lineage (NCBI taxonomy): Eukaryota > Viridiplantae > Streptophyta > Pinopsida > Pinales > Pinaceae > Picea > Picea engelmannii. Next base: position 1,206 of record WSFP011379532.1, on the reverse strand, counting down.
GAAGAATGGATGCTCAAAAACTGGAACACCAATGTTTAATGGTCAAGATGGTAAGAAGTATGAGATGTAGAGCATAATAATGAAAACATTTTTACATGAACAAGGATATGATGTTTGCTACTCAGTCATTATAGGATACACCACTTCAAATAAACTGAAGGTTGCAACCACAAAGGAATTAAAAAGAAACAAAAAATAACAATGGATTTCATTCTGGAAGGATTACCTAATCCGGTAAAAGACAAAGTTGGACAATGTTCATTAGCCAAAGAAATTTGGGACACGCTACATAATATCTGTTATAAGGAAAATCCCCTTATCCTAGATCCAAAGCATTTTGATCAAGACAAAGAAGATACTGAGACAAAAAAACAAGAAATATGCTCATTATGTCAGACAAATCCAGAAGAAGAATATTTTGAAATAGGAATAATGGATCTTGAGGTTGAACTAATCAGTTCTTTAAGTGAGATAAATAGAGAAAGGAAGAAAAATAAGTATCTCAAGGAAGAATTGAGCAAGCTAAAGGAGGATTCTCAAGGCTCTAACAAAAATTCCAAAGAATCCCACCATATCATCATGAATCTAAAAGCTCATCTCGAATGAGCCAAATTGATTTAAGAAACCCTCAAAGATTAGTTGAAAGAGAAACATTGTTTGGAAGCCGAAATCGTATCACAAAGGAAGGAAGTATAGACTGTTACACATCAACATTACTCTCTTTGGCAAGTGTCACAAGTGTCTCATGTTGCTCGCAAGTGTCGCATGTTGCTCATAAGTGTCACAAGTATCAAGCAAAGCATACTACCATGATGAAGACACTAAGGAGACACTTAAAATTCCTCAAACACTTGATTTGAAGAAAGAGGAATGGCTAAATGGAGATAAGAACCTCTTGCCACCTAAAACAAACATTTGATTTAAGGTTTTGGGAGAGAGCGCTCCCCTTTGGCGCTCCCGTATAACTTGCTAAGGAGCTTTATAGCACCAAACAACCCTTCTGAGGGAGCGCTATAGATTTTTAGAGTGTTGGCACCTCCCTTGAGCCTACTAGGGAGCGCTATAGTGCCCTGATGCCCCTTTTGAGGGAGCGTTGTCTAATCTAGGCAGCAGTTGATCTATTGAGGAGAATAAGGGGAAGATATTTCAAGTTTGGAAGGCAGTTGAATTTGAATTCCTGGTTCAACCATGATCTTAGGAGAAGAT
>ML853159.1:0-29817 GCA_009831015.1 Picea engelmannii | reverse complement strand
TGTTGGATTGCAATGCTAATATTGTTTAAATGGAAATGCCAATGACGAGGTTTAAATTGCGATGTCATTATCTTGTAAGGTTATTACAATTAGGGTAACAATTGGCAGGAAGGGCAAGATCATATGGAGGTGGTAAATGCTCGGGGGTTTACCATTAGGGTATGATATCATTGCGCAATTAAGGCAGCTAACAGAAAAATACATTGCGCTTGTGCTTCTTGCTTGACCCTGAACTAGTGCCTGCTGACCTTATAACAACATAATGGGGGTTGAATTTATTGGTTTTTTTACCTTAGGATAAAGCCTTCGTCGGTTGATGATAAGTAATGGAGAAATTGCCCTTGATTAATGTCCTCGGGTCTCAATAGTGGTCGGTCGATATTAGAGTTCTCCTGACTTGCGTCTCCCGTAGAGCTCATGATTGTCCCTGAGTTTGCAGTACTTGGTGGTATTGTATTGCGTCGTTTGTTCGTGTTGGGCGGGATATAGACACCTCTTGTAGCTTAGTATCTATGTCTATGAGTAAATCTGGTGGAAGGAATCCAGTGCCATATCAAGAGTCTCAGGCTGTTTAAAGGCACAGTTCCACTCTTGCGACACACTCTATGCCGTATCAAGAGTCTCGGGTTGTTTAAAGGCACAATTCCACTCTTGCGACACACTCTGATCCGTATCAGTAGTCTTAGGTTGTTTAAAGGCACAGTTCCACTACTGTGACTCTATTGTTGGATTATTTCATTCTGTGACAGTACCGTACCTAAACCCTAGTGTCTATTTCTGCTTACAGCTGCTAGTTGCACACCTTATGCCCAAGGGCGTTTGTTTCTGGTTGTCACTATGATAGGTCGGGTCGTCTTTGTTGTGTTTGTCTTACTTGCGTCTTGTTGGTTCGAGTAGTGATGTAGGGTCGAGGGGGTTGTTTCTTCTACCCGCGTGCACACACTTTAAACCTAGACAAACAAAAAAAACAAATTTGCACCTGCTGACAGAGTAGTTGTCCTTAACTAGGAGGGTTTTTACACTTCCCAGAAAGGTGGTGTCTTACACCAAAATGGTCCGAACAGGTTTGGATGGGCATCATCACAGTGGTCTGTGAAGAGACCGAGGTAGGATAAGAATTATTTGAGTGATGATATATGTTTCCCCCTTGTGAAGGGATCCCGTAAAGAGGGTATCCCAAACTGTAAAATTGATTTTCCCCAAATGAAATACATGGAGGTAATTGAGGGCCTGTCATGGAAAAAGTGTTTGACAGAACTGACATGGAAGACACAAGATACATGGATGGGACGTAATAAGTGGGATAACCACCCATCTGAGCACTGGATCCTAGAAGAGCATAGCTAGCATTGGATCAATAAGGGGGAAGGTTTCAACCTCCCATCGAGACATGACTCATATAAAATGAAGAAGTAGGCATCGGATCCATGGTTCCCCCTGATCTAATGCGAGGATTCATATATGTGGTTCAGGGAGAGGATTGCATGGGTGAAGCCATATCAACAAAAAAATGACTAGAGACCCAAAGTGCAGACTGAGTGTTATAGTTCTGCAAGCCATTGTGAAAAGTGAAAGGATGTGTCCCCATGAAATGAGTAGGTATCATGGGATGGGTAGAAGTAAATAAGGGAGCAAAAGAAACATCATTATCCATGATGATGACACCCAAAAGAGACTTATAAGGCCAACTATCAGTCAAAGAGCATACCAAAATTCAAACGGCCAATAAATGCAATGGGCTAAATTGGTCGAGTGGCCTCCCTCCCTAAAAAAGGTATGTCCTATCCAAGAGGGACTTGATACTGCCCACTAAATTTTGGAGGTAAAACAATCAGTTATAGGGGTCCTCGTGGGCTTAATAACTAGTCGGTCAAATTCCCCCGGAGAGGTAATCTTCCATAAAGGTTGTGTGGTGCCTGACCCCTATCTGATCTAGGGTACAAGTAGAATAACCTCCGCAAGTAACCTATGAGATACCTAAGTCAAGTAACTAATAAAACATTGTATAAATTATGCATAGGTGATGTGACATCCCCAAAAATAATTTATTTTTAATTTTGAGATTTCTTAGGAAAATTATTTTGTTTTTGGTAAATTCGAAATTGAAATTTTTTTGTCATTTTAGGAAACTTCAACTTTCGAATTTAATTAATTGTAATTAATGATTATGATTGTTGGGCAGATACCTAATTTGAACCAACTAGCTTCTTGACTATGACACTTGTATAAAATAGAATATTTTATAATTATTGCTAGAAGACAAATGGAACAACCATGTTGAAATTAGTTGACCATGACTCCATGAGTGGGGAACATGTTGGAACTACCCCAGGTCTGATTGTTACAAGTAGAAAATCAAGTATTTGGACATGGGAAGCCACTAAAAATCAAATATTTGGAAATCTGCGAAAGTTCCCAAGGGAGAGAAAAAGACCTAGGCAAAAATGACTTTGGATATATGGCTTATGTGAGGAGGTAGGATGCTACCTAGTATGATGGGGGGAAAGGAAATCTATCTCTTGTTGTTATGAACACTACTAGATGAGTGTGAGGCAAGGATAAGACTACTTGAACTGTAAAGCATTTGTTGAGGGGAGTTCCAACTTAGCCTTCAAGGATTCATGGTAAGGTTAGGGGGTGAACAGGATAAGTGATTTGGTTGCCCAGTTCTAAGGTTGGGAAGAACATGGATATTCCCTTCATTGTTCCAGTGTTTATTTAGATATGTTCCTCTACTTCCCTCTTATTTTATTTGTATCGTTGAAATTATTATACATGCCTTCTATTTCTAGATGAATGCCTTATTGTTCATGTGTTTCTAGATAGAATTATAGAGTTACTGTAGGGTACTTGTTGTGGAAGTAATTATGTTTGACTAAAGACTGTATCTATAGGATAACAATATGTTATGTCTTATAGGAACAACACTATTATGATAATGAATGGACTGATAAAATGATTGAGTATTATATTTGTGGTAGGAATAGACTGTAAATAATAACTAGAGTTGAAAAGCCACTGTGTATTAGTCGTGGGATGAACAAAATTATCTGGTATAAAGTAAGAAATTAATCAAGCAGATAAAAATATGAATTCTAGAAGTTTCTACCTGTCATAAGATCATATACTAATAAATCATTCAAGTTTTGTTTTCAACCTGTACAGACTAAAAGCGCAAATCGGGATGAAACTCTACTATGATAGGGATTCACAAAATATTTATGTAACTATATGAATGTAGTTATGAATATATATGCATTGTGTTTCCATTCGACAATTGATACAGTAGATGGCATAGAAATGGAATTGTACAATTATAAAGTTCTGCGCATATCTTAAGTGATTAATATGAAAATTTATAACAGTTATATGAAACCCATTGTACAATAAAAATAATGGCTATATATTTATATATAGTTTCATATAGATATAAAGAAAACGTTCCGGATATAATTACAGAGTCGTATGTTTAATCTATTTTACATTGATAGACTCGGACCTGTTTTAATACCTAATGCTTAGATCCCGTCAACACCAACTGTGACAAGGAAGAAATTAGCTTCAGACATTCACATTCTCGGAAGTGAGGTAAATTAGTTCCTAAAATTTTTTAGTACAACTCGGAATGAAAAAAAATGGTTTGTCTAACGATTACAAGTCCAGGTTAAAACATTACAATGGACCTTTATTTTTCCTAGGATCTATGGTGATAAAGATTGGAATTAAAGCTACACGAATGAAAACAACATATATTAATCACAATATCATTTATTTTAGAATGTCGAAGAACGCTTCCAGTATGCCAAGAAAATCAAATCATATTTTCCATTCCAATAATGTTTGAATTAGGATGTAGTAAAAATCTGATGTAATCATTCGAAAAATTATACAATTTTAAATTTGACCCTCTTATTTCACCGTGAAGGCAAGGAACAAAGGTACAACCTAGCATAAAAACGAACAAATCTCTACCACAGAGATAACTCTTTAGTTGAATCTTTCTACATTAAATGGAGGGATTTGATATCCTTCATTGTTGTGACAAGTTGAGTAGTTTCCAGACCGAAAGGGGAGGAGGAGCCCAAGACTTCCTGATGGGTACCCTTGCAAATCACAGGGTCCCATCATTAGTGATAAGAATCAGTAAATAAATCAAAGAAAAACATTACAGGAAAAAATACATGAATGACGATCACAATGAAATACGTGAGTCGCATAACAAACATAACCAAATATTTATTCTAAATAAAAGTGTACAAATTTGAGGCATCAGGTCAACAAACATTCCCAAATTATTTCTATTTACCATCAGAGAATAGTCATCTAAAGAAAGGAAACACAAGGTCAACACTGTGCCGATTTCACTAGACTCATTTTAGCACGAAAACAGACGACCCGGTTTTTCCTTTAAACTTACAACACATGATACACAGATTATTTGTTTATGGTTATACTGAATTTAACTTTCGGAAACATTTTGATAAGAATTTTACAGGACCAAAAGTTCCTTGGGTAGATAGGAAACAGAGGGCTCGAGAAAAAAACTCACTATGGGTGTCTAACTGAGATGGAAAACGTTATTTGAAAACTAGCCCCATGAAATTACCTTATCATGCTTAAGTATAGTATGCAGACATAGTGCAAATCCATAACTTAGATGGACATCTAAGCCATATTCAGGTGAAGTCTCAAACAAACTCACATCGATGTTAGCACAGAAGGAAATTATAGGATGAAGGAGATGACTAACCCTAAGAACAAAAGACTTGGAAATGATACATGTGTGAATTCATCGAAAATAATATAAAGAACATAAGGGAGAAAACCTTACAGAGCGACTGAGTAGAACATATAGAGAATAGAAAGGCCACTTACCAGCGGTAGAAACAATCCTGGAAGGTGCTCAAAGCTTCCATACTCCCCACACCAAGAAAACAAAGAGAAATGCAGAACCCCAACTTCTGACAACCGAACAACTTCTGTAACCCTAAAGCATGAACCCCACACAACATGAATGTTGAAGGTACAAGGGAAACAAGACCATGTGATAGATGTGGATTGGCGCATTTGGGTTGGGTGGAGATACATTGTTGGCCCGCTTTTCTCATCTACCTCCATTAATGGTCGGTCAGAACTTAACTCTCGACTATCATAAACCTCCTATCACATTTAATAGAATTACAAAGTAAAGAGGTGGATCTCCTCGAAAACTATCTTTCGGAAATCTTCAACCACCACTAGCCAGTTAGCACCAGTTAACTATACTTCGCCTAAGTCTGGTAGAGCTAACAAATTTGTTAGTACGGGGTTGTTTCTAACTAGAAAGACCATTAGGCTATGTTATGAATAAAATACTTTTAACCAACCAATTGTTTTTACAGAGTAAGCCTGTCAAGCACTATGGTCATGTATGAGACAATCAAAACAACTTTGGATTAAAACCAACATATATCTAAGTTAAATAATATGACATCCCACATGTTAGGAATGACGTCTTATTCATATGGTATGTTTAGTGTTGTGCACAGATATGGAGGGTGTCAAAAGGAGAGCAGTTAGGACTCTAAGTCCCATGCCTCTGTTTATTTTTCAAGTGAATACCAATATAAACCTATACCCTTATATAAATGTTAGTATGACTCAAGAATTGAAAAGAACTTGTTAGATAGTGGGACTAAGTAGTAATGTCATCATTAACATTCATAACTTGAATAGATACCAGAGTTTAACAATGGAAATAAAAGGGTTATTTCTTTTGTTGAAATTTGTTGTAAGGAACTTAGGGATAGTATCCCTTAGAAGAAAAAGAAAATATGATCAAATTGAGGTACATTACATATAGTATCAGAGCCAAGCTTACAACACTTAGACCTTGAACAGGGCCAAAGTATTTACTTAGCACATTATTTTTTTTTATGATTATGAAAACCTAACAAAAACAATTGTTGTTACAAACAAAAAACTCCTTTCTTTTTTTGTGGTAATCATGGCAGCCCAGGATGGCGCAGAAATCAGACTTGAGGGAAATCCTGCACAAATACCTCCTAAAGATCCGAGACAGAATAGTGACAGAAGCCCACCTACTAAAGTTCTAGAAACAATGAGGAATATTATTGTTGAACTACAATTCTTCAAAGCATACAATGAGAAATTGAAGAAGGCACAGTAGGAACAACATGAAATAAATGAGGTTTTGCTTCATAGTATAGTGTCAAAGAAAATCCCAAAGGACGATGACCATGAGGAAGAGGTAAGGAAAAAGGCCTCCAAAAATTATCGTACTGAAGCAGAAAAAGGGGACAGTTCATCTGAAGCTACACTTTCAGCTGAAGATAAAAAAAAATAGATAGGAAAAGGAAATAGGTAGATCACCTTGAGGGAGAATTTAAGAAAATCAAACTCGCTACTTTTGATGGGGAATCCAGAATAGGGGATTAAGTTGAGGCGTGGTTTTTAGACATCAATAAGTATTTCTAGATCTATAATTATTCCATCAATATGAAGGTCATAATGGATATCTATAACTTGAAAGGAAAGGCCATCATTTGGTGGCAAGATTTGAAATTGGCCAAGGGCCTAAGAAAGAAACAAATGGAATGAGCAGATTTTAAAAAATATTTCAAGAAACAATACCTATCTAAAAGTTACTATGAAATAAAAACAAAAGAATTTTATGAGTTATGACTTGGCCAAATGGCTATGGAGGATTTGATAAACCAAATTCTTGGAATTACTTAGGTTTGTACCTTATATCTGGGATGACAAAGTAAAAATCCAGTGGTTCCTAATTTGTTTACCATAGTATTACAAGGAAATAATCGAGTTTTATAACCCCAATTCCTTGAGTGAAGTACTCACGAAAGCGCAAACGTGTTATGACCAATACAAACAACAGGCAAAATTTCCCAAGGCTTGGAAGGATAAGAAGCAAGACTAAATGAACCAGTGTAAGAAGGGATACCGGCCAACTATTTATCGGAATGCAGAAAAAAGCCTTACAAGAAAAGATTTTCACTCCAATAATACATATGCACAAGGCAGTGGTAAACTGATGAACTTGGGAATGAAGAAGTTTGGGGACATCCCCCGTGAACCATTAAAGTGTTGGGAATGTGGAGAATCTCATCTAAGGAGGAACTATCCATGTTTAAATCCAACAACCATAACTTTTGTTCACAACTTGCAGAAATCCTTGAAGGTGGGAGATGTGGGAATAAGATTACATTAGATAAATGCAGTCATGGATGGCCATCAAGTTGACCACTAGTCCCCTGTGGTGGAAGTGGAAGGTAAAATCAATAACACTCGAAATTTTCTTTTAATTGATCCTGGAGCTACATTGAGTTATATCACTTGTGGCATAGTAGAGAAATATAAACTTAAGAAAATGAGACATGCAAAGGAATGGCGGGTACAACTAGAAACAAGAACTAAAAGGGGAGTGGTTGACTTTATTTCTGATTATGATTTCAGTTTAGATGGTCAAAACATAAGAACAAATCTGAACATTCTACCACTAGGATATTATGATGTAATTATCAGAATGGATTAGTTAGAAACACATAAAGTAGTACTAGATTGTTATGAAAAGACACTACTAGGACAGTCCAATGTATATAAAAACTAGTATCAGTTAGACAAGTTTCAGTAATGCAATTCAAGAAATGCATGAGAAAGGGTTGTCAAGTTTTTTCCATCCAAGTAACAAAGTTGTTAGAAAAAGAAGATAAACCCAACTTTGAAGACTTTGATGTTCTACGAGATTTCAGAGACATATTTTCTAATGAAGTACCTGAATTACCCCCTAGAAGGGAGATAGACTTTTCTATCGACCTGTTACTTGGTTCAACCCCTATATCTAAAGCACCTTACTGAATGAGTTTTCCAGAATTGACAAAACTAAAAATTCAACTACAGGAATTATTGGACAAAGAGTATATCAGACCGAGTGTTTCACCATGGAGAGGACCAGTCCTCTTTGTTAAAAAGAAGGATGAAACTCTGACACTATGCATCGATTACAAAAAATTAAATAAGATAACTATTAAGAACAAGTACCCCCTACCTAGAATAAATTATCTGTTTGATCAAGTAGGTGGGGCAAAGATACTATTGAAATTAGACCTATGATCTAGTTATCACTAGGTTAGAATAAAAGATGAAGACATAAGTAAAACAATGTTTCGTACACGATATGGGCATTACAAATTTGTGGTTATACCTTTCAGACTCACTAAAGCACCGGCCACGCTCATGTGTTTAATGAATAGAATTTTTAGTGAGTACTTGGACAAATTCGTGCTGGTATTTACCAAATTCTTGTATATTCTAAAACAAAAGAAGAACATGAAGAACACTTAAGAATAGTTCTGCAAACCTTAAGGAAGCACAAGTTTTATGCTAAATTTGATAAGTGAGATTTTTATTAGAAGAAAATATAGTACCTAGGACATGTAATATATATACAGAAGGTATTGTGGTCGATCTTGAGAAAATAAGAGCCACCATAAAATGGTCGGTAACAAAGGATGTAGTGGATATCCGGTCGTTCATGGGAATCACCAGATATTACTATAGATTTATAGAGGGGTTTTCCAAAATTGTCTACCATATCAAATCATTACAAAATAAAGGGACAAAGTTTAACTGGTCATAGAAGTGTCAAGACATTTTTAATAAGTTAAAGGAATTGTTAACAACCGCACCCATTCTAAAGGTAGCAGATCCAGATAAAGAATTTACCATCTGTGTATATGTGAGTAAAGAAGGGCCATGTGGCATCCTAACTCAATAAGGAAATGTTATTTGTTATGAGTCCCGGAAACTAAAAGAACATGATAGAAACTACGTCACTCATGACTTAGAATTGGCAGCGGTAATACATGCCTTAAAAAAGTGGCGACACTACATAATGGGCAGAAGATTTTTATTATTGACAGATAATAGTGGTGTTAAATATTTTTTTAGTCATTTGGACCTTAATGCAAGGCAAGAAAGATGGCTAGCTTTCTTGAGCGAATTTGACTTTGAGGTAAGACATATCAAGGTTAAGGAAAATAAAGTAGTTGATGATTTGAGAAGAAGAGTTCATGGCTTGTTTGAAATCAAAATTAGTAGGGAAGAAATCAATCTTCAACAAAGGATAAAGACAGCAGGTAATAACAACGAAAATTACACTAAGATAGTGGCAGAATTAAAAAACAATACAAAAAATTCAGACAAAACACATCTGAGTATTGATAAAAATGGTCTACTATGATTCAAAATAGGATATACATACCAGATTCGACAGAGTTAAATCTAACAGTTTTGGATTAAGTGAATAAGAAACCATATTCTGGCCATCCAGGATACCAGAAAACGATAACAACACTTAGAAAATTATTCTATTGGCCTAATATGAAGGGAAAAACAACAAAATACTTATCTAAATGTCAATATTGTCAGCAGGTAAAAGATGAGCACCAACATCCAGCCAACCTCTTACATCTCTTACCAGTACCAAAATGGAAATGGGAGACTATATCACTGGACTTTATTACAGGTTTTCCTAAAACTCAAAAACTTAATGATTCTATTACCGTGGTAATCGATAAACTTAGTAATTCTGCACACTTTATTCCTATAAGGTCTACTTTTAAAGATATTAACATCATTGTAATATTCATGAAAGAATCTTTTAGACTACATGGCATTCCCAAAATGGTGATTTCAGATAGAGACGTAAAATTTACTTCTGCCTTTTGGAAAGAATTGTTTGCAGGGATAAATACTAATTTGAATTTCAGCACGAGTTATCATCCACAAATGGATGGAAATACTGAACAAACAAACCAAATCATAGAAGATTTGCTCCACATGTACATAAGAACAAAACCAAGCAAGTGGGATGACTACCTGCATTTGGTAGAATTTGGATATAACAATGGGTACCAAACTTCAGTTAAATTAAGCCCCTTCGAGATATTGTATGACATAAAGTGTACAACTCCAATTAGCTAGGATTACCCAGTTGACAGACTCATGGTTGGACCAGATATGCTTCAAGAAATGGACAGTACAGTAAGAAAGGTACAATAGAACTTAAAAGAGGCACAAGACAGACATAAAAGTTATGTGGACCAGAAAAGAAGACACTTGGAATTTCAAGTGGGAGACCATGTTTACTTAAAATTCAAAGCCCAAAGAAGTTCACTAAATCTAGGGAATTGTGCCAAGTTAGCACCCAGGTTTTTTACTATGTATGTGTGTGATTGCTCATTTGTTCATTGTTTATTTACACTGCAAATATTGGATGATGATGCTACATTGATATAACACTTGCATTTTATGGTTAAAAGGGATTATATTGTTGTGTTACTGATTCACCCCCCTCTTAGTAATCCAACATAAATCCCCTTGAAATTTTTGATCATTTTCTTGGACAAAAAACTCTTTGAAAAAATTTAAAAAAAAAAGACAATCATAGAAATATGATGGCTATAAATTTATTTCTATAGCTTCAAAACAATAATCAACATGCTCAAGAAAATATCCATTCTTCTTAAGTATCTCTTCACAACTAACATGCTTATCTTTGTTTCTATGACAAGAATACATCTTTTCAAATTCCTCACAACATTCATCATAAATAAAATCAGTTGAATACATCCCTTTGCAATAATAATTGAATGCAGCATAAAAATCAGGTAATGAAGCAATACTAGAAAGAGGGAGGGAATTAAACCAATCATGATATTTCCCTTCCAAGGAGTACTTGAACATCTTGATAAGAACATCTTCGTGGAAAGTACCAAGACTGTGCATGCACTCATGAAAATCCAAAAGATTCTCTACATGACGATCACACTTGTTTCCCCTAAACCTTCGAAGGAAATGTTCACACACTTCTCTATCAGGTACACAATTTGGAAATCCAACTATATTAGAGAAGTCACAAGATGCATACCATTGGGCTATTATTGCTTCCATATGAAACTATGACTTCTTGAAACTATGGAGTCGCCACTGTATTCTTTAAATATGGAGTTACCAGGTGAATGATATGCATTCTTAATATGTCTGGTCTTTCTTCACCATCAAATATTAGATCTGATCATTGTCGTTCTCCCAAGGAAAGATATTCCGTTACTCAATTCCCTAGAAACGATGACGGAAGATGTTGGACCTAAAGTTTGCACCTGACTGCTAAAGGGAAGATCTAGGCCCCGTCAAGTTTACAGTGATTAGTTTTATGATTTTGCTGGTCAATTACAGGGATGGTTTAAACAAGGCAAGAGCATGGTTGGGTTGGAAAAATCATATAGATGAGTTTTTGCCTTGGTTGGTGGCACACAAATGACATACAAGTGAAATAATATAGGTAAAACCAAAGGGAAACAACAAACCACTCAATGGATAATCTATTGCAAGAAGTTAATACTTAAAATATCATTTCAAGACATTAAACATATCAAAAACACAATTTCTCCCACAGGTTGCAATAAAAAAAAATATTCACCAAAGAGTTATTTGTTTACAGTTTTCAGATTAGTAAAGATAAGGTATACAATAGCTTAAGGAAATGAAATTTACTCTGCACAGATAAAAAACTGCATTCAAGATAAGATAGAAAACACATGAATATTTGGACAAAAAAAATTCATCAAAAGTATATTCATGAGGTAGAGAGATTTAATCCATGCATAGAAGAGGTTCAACCAACTAATGTATTGATTTTCATTTCTGAAAAATTGAACCCTCAAAACATACAAAAACTACATATTTATCAAAGTTGCAGAGGCTCTCGTCCATATAGGACTGAGACATAATTCTACACTACTAGTTGTAAAACAACTTATTAACTTAGATAAAAACATTATTGGATTATATTAAGGTATACTTTGAGCCTTACTTAATAAAAACAAAGTGGTTTATATCACACACAAATGACCTCTTATGATGCTTTAATCTAAAAGAGTCTTGAACTTGAATAACTAAAATTGTTGCTAATCATAAACCAAACAAATGCATATGTTGAATCGAACTGAGTCTTTGAAAGAACTAAATAGGACTAATAGAATTGGATTCTAAGTCGAGTACATGTGTGCATGTGCATTGGTGGAGGCCAACTAGGAGATAACTGAATGTGTTGGCATCATTCGTCGTCAACTTATCTCTTGGGGGAAGAAGCAAGTATTTTGGAACCTCTTTTGGAGTCTTTGATATTTCTTCTGCAATATGGAGTATGGTTTCTCCAATACCCTATTATGGTTTTTCAAGGACTGGACCTGGAAATTTAGTTTATGTGCATGTTGACTGTCATCAAGCTTCTTTTTCTTGACTGTAACTGGCCTTTCATTCTTGTCTTTCTCTATGATGGATTGGTTGTGTTATGCTGTCTTTTTTCTACTCCTCGTCCTCGGGTCATACCCATGAACTTCCTCAGGTTCCCTTGAATCTGAGATGCTAACAAATGAGAAATATGATTTCCTACACTAGCTCGACATTCCCTTTGTCTGGAATCGTTCAAAAAATGTAAAACATGCAATTAATGAGGATAAGACACTTCATAAATTCAATGTTGAGGAGATTTTGAATGTAGAGTATGCATGTCTCCCAAATGGCCAAACTTGCAAAGTCATTAACCAATGGTTATTTCTAATTAACCTGATATTAAGACTTTAATCATTTTAATATTTCGGACATCAGGTACTCTGTGCCTTTGACACTCCAACACTTCGGATCTCCAACAATTTGGGGAATCATGTTTTCTCTGGATGAAAATCTCTTGTAGTGACAATATCGCAGAGTAATGTGGTGGCCACTTTCGCAATTCGACGTTCAGAGCTTTCCGGAACTATTTTTTCTCTGAATTAAAATCTCTCGGAGTGACCATCTCCCAGAGTGATGTGGAGACATGTTGTCACAATTTATGGTGTGTTGTAAAAATGAGAGTGACACATATCACCTGAAACAACACATATGGTGTAACCAAAGTGCTTGAAATGAGTGCCACATGTCATCTAGAATCAACTGACAGACGGCTTATGACATGTCAACTGAAGAAGAACTTATGAGAAAGGGGCATTGGCGCTTTTCTACTTCAACATTTTGGGGCTCTGACGCTTCAGAGATCTAGAACTTGGAGAATTTGGGAGACTTTGAATGTAGATTATGAATATATCCTAGAGGATGATCTTCAAGAATGATGTTGATGATGCAACCCTCCTCAACCCACGGGTCAGAAGGTTACATACACAGGATCATTCTCCTCTCCTTGGCCCAAAGAGATTTCGGAAATGGCTCTTCTATTTCCCTTTCAGGAAATCTGCACCCACAATCAACTTCAAGAATTCCCCCCCCGCCCTTTATACCTCGGGAGGTTGGACTTCGCACCTTTGCGAATCCGTTGTTCTAGTGTATTATCCCTCAACCTCTGAAACCTGACAATAGTCAAAGCTATCCTTTCCTCTTTCTCTTTCGGTCTTTTCCTTATCGCAATTTTAGTGGTCGCGATGTCAAGAAACTTGTTCCCGTGATTCATGAAACTTGATCTTCTGAATTTTTGACGCCCTCACAAGGTTGACTTTTCAACGCCACTTTACTTCTATCGAGACTTCGGACTTCACAATATCGCGAATCCTAATGCAATGAATTCGGAACTTCAGTCCATGAAACTCCAAAATGGTCAACAGAGTTTGACTCCATGTCAATAGTGCGCCACATGTCTGCTTCGCTGACTCCTCTATGACCCACATGATCCTTTTATCCTTCAAGACTTCGTGGTTCAGGATATCGTGATTCCTGTTGCAAAGGTTACAAGACTTCCACCTACGAAACCCCGATGTAGGAATCGACGTGAAAATCCAACGACCCTTGTGCCTTGGATCTACGGTCCTACTCCTCCTGAGCTTAGAAACTTTTGGAATACTCTCGGTAACTCCCTTTCTCTTCCATGAGATCTGGTAGCTCATGGGATTTCACGATTCTGTTCAGAGAACTTCAACCATCTGTTCTTTTCTCTGAGAACCTTTGCACAACTAACCAAATTGTCTCTCTCGGCAGAACTCATCCTCCTGCGGTCCCTCATCACTGTGCCTTCCTTAAAACTCCTTCGAAGGTCTAAATCATTTTGAGCTTTCCACGAATCTGCATTTTTTCAAAGAAACCCTTGCACGCACTCCTTGCGGCAGACTTTCAAGAACTTCCAAGTGTTGAACTTCTTTGACTCTGTGCCCACCTGTAGCAGTAGTCTCTCAATTCTTTTCTCAAATTCAAAACTTTGAGACTTTACTTGGCCTGTGCACTCCTTGCATGGCTCCTATGCCTCGCTGCACTTCTATGGAAATTGAGAACAAAATCTATCTCTCCTGAGATTTCAGAGACAAACCTTTGAACACCTTGTCGATGCACTCCTTGTAGACAATTCAACTGCACTCCTTGCAGGAACTCTTGCTCATATAGAGAAACAGTTGAAACTCATTAATTTTCTCTTTCTTCTCATATTTCAAACATTCAACAAGAAATCATTCATACATAGCATAAAAGCAATTGCATGACAGAAAGAGTAAAACATTCATGAGCATAACATTCAAGTATGTATACACAGAGAATATATGAACACCATGAGTCTGAATCACAACTTTCTTGTATTAATTCAGAACTTTTGTACATGGAGTCTGCTACACAACTTTCTCTGCTTCTCTTCTATGCTCTCTAGAATTATTTTGCAATACACAATGAGGGTGTCTATATCCCATTTCCCTCTTGCGCTATAAAACTGTCAAATCTAAACATTCAATTATACCTATTTGCATTAACTACCATAAATGCCTTCTATCTACTAAGGACGAGAGAAAATTGCTCAAGGTCCGATTACATTATACAAAAGTGCCTCCACTTGATGTTTCATTAATGGTTCAAGATATTTCAAAATTTGTGCTAGGCGATTTTCCAGCTATATGTTGTCTCCATGCTGGCTCGCTTGAGATGCTCCTGCATCATACTCCTTGGCTTGAAAATTTTCATGGGCTCCTATCCATGAGCTCGCGCACGGTCTGTCCATGCCTCTGGATCTCCGCCTCATTCTCCCAGCTGGCATATTCAACTGGATTGCCTTTCCACTTGACCAAATACTCAAAGTATTGCTTCCGCTTGGTCTTCTTGCTCACTTTTGTGTCCAATATGTGCTCCATCTGCAACTTATCTGCAACTGGCATCTTCTTTGTCCAATGGATCATTGGCTGCTCACTTCCTATCCCTACTTCCTCAACTTTATATGGGTACAAATATGAGATGTTGAATATCGAAGAAATTCCGATCCCATCGGGTAATTAAATCTTGTATGCATTCATCCCAAACTTCTTTAAGACCCTACATGGTCTGATTTTGTTCATCTTCAGCTTATTATATGTTCCTCTCGGGAACCTTTCCTTTCTCAAATGTGCCAGAATCAAATCACCAACCTCAAATTGAGGTTGTCTCTTATGTTGATCTACTCTACATTTATATCCCTGGTTTGAATTTTGTAACCGCTCCTTCACCTAGTTGTGAAGTTCCTTCATCGCCTCTGCAAAATCTTCTACACTAGCGCTCCTAGTTGCATTTTGTTCTAAATCCCTTAACTCGGAAATTCCTCTTGGATGCATGCCATAGACAATTTGAAATGGACTCTGCCCCGTGCTTCTATTTACTGAGTCATTATAAGCAAATTCTACCTATGGTAATATGTTTTCCCACTGGCTGTGGTGCTCTATCACCAGGTTTCTCAGCAAGTCTCCTAGACTTTTGTTCACCACTTCCATTTGTCCATCCATCTAAGGATGATAAGCTGAACTAAATCACAAGTTAGTTCCCAGCTTCTTCCATAAGGCCCTCCAAAAGTTCCCTATGAACTTGGTGTCTTGATCTGAAACTATACTCAGAAAACCGTGAAGTTGAATAGCTTCTTTGAAAAACAGATTCACAATGTGAGTTGTGTCACTGGTCTTCTGACATGGAATGAAGTCTGCCATCTTGGAGAATATATCCACCACCATAAAGATTGAGTCAAAACTTCTTTCTGTTCTTGGCAACCCCAATATGAAATCCATGCTAATTGCATCCCACGGCCTCTCAGGTATGGGAAATGGTTGATAAAACCCTGCATTATGCTTCCTTCCCTTTGAATGCTGGAAAATTTTGCATCTGTCCATAAATCTCTTGATGTCTGCTCACATTCCCGGCCAAAAATATGACTCATTCAACTTTGTGAATGTCTTGCCGTGACCAAAGTGCCCTGTCAATCCTCCGTTGTGTTTCTCCTTCAACAAATTATCCCTCATGGAGCATTTCAGAATATACAGTTGATTACCTTTAAAAAATAATCCTTCCTGGATCATGTATTCTACCCATTGGCTTCTGTCTCTAAGAATTGGATTCTCAGCTACTTCATACGCCTCCTTAAAATCTTGATCATCTATGTACATGTTCTTGAGATCATCAAAACCCAATGTTTCGACCTTGAAATCCCATTTTACATGTCTCTGATTCAACTTTTCCTATTGAGTCACAAATTGTAATGCATGATTGTCACTGTATAAGACAAACTCCTTCAGAATCAAGTAATGTCTCCATTTCTTCAATTCCTGAATAATAGCGTAAAAATCCTTATCATAAGTGGAGTATTTCACTTTCACTTCATTCATCTTCTCGCTAAAGTATGTTATCGCTCTGTCTTCCTGACTCAAGACTGCCCCTATTGCAAATCCACTTGCGTCGCATTTCACTTGAAATGTCTTTTGGAAATCCGGCAACACCAAAATTGGTTGTTCTGTGATCTTCCTCTTCAACAGATTAAAACTCTTCTCAGCCTCTTCTGTCTAGTGAAAAGACTTGTGTCTTTTATTCACTGTATCCATCATCGGTGCACTAATTCCACTGAAATTCCTGATGAATTTTCAATAGAAACTAGCCAATTCGTGAAAACGTCTCACCTCAAAAATGTTTTTCGATGATGGCCAATTCTTGATTACCTCTACCTTATCTGGGTCCATCCTCAACTCATTTGCAGAAATAACAAACCCAAAGTAAATGAGCTCCGTCTTCATGAATTAGGACTTCTTCATGTTTATCAACAGCTTCTCCTGGTGCAACCTCTGCATCACTGTAGCCAAATGTTTCAGATGCTCTGCCACTATTTTACTGAAAACCAGTATGTCATCCAGATATACAATAACAATTTTTTCGATGAACTCCATTAGGAATTTGTTCATCAACCTCATGAAGGTACTCGATGCATTTGTTAAGACAAACATCATAACAAGCCATTCATACAACCCTTCGTTTGTTTTGAATGTTGTCTTCCACTAATCACCTTCTCTCATGCGGATTTGTTGATAACCGCTTTTCAAATCAATCTTTGAAAATAATTTTTCTCCACTCAAGCAATCCATCAGATCATCCATCCTTGGCAATGGAAATCTGTACCTGATGGTTATCTTGTTAATCACCCTTGAGTCAGTACACATCCTCTAGCCTCCATCTTTCTTTGGACTGAGTACTATTGGAACAACACACGAACTCAAGCTTTCTCTGACCAATCCCTTATCCAACAACTCTTGGACTTGCCTTTTGACCTCTTCATTTTCTTGCAGCATCAATCTATATGCGGATTTGTTTGGAAAAATGGCCCCTGGTATGAGATCAATATGATGACTCACACTTCTGATCGGTGGCAACGAACGAGGTTGTTCGTCCACTACTATGTCAACGAACTCTTCCAGTAGTTCCTGAACTTCTTCTGGTAAATCATCCACTCTTGTGCTGGTCAAAAAAAACTTTGGTTTCCTGACCACAATGAACTGTGGATCCTCCTTCTTCTTAACTTCTGTAAGAAGTTCCTTCCCACTCATGAGAAGTACAGTGTTGCTTACTTCTGGCTTCACCTCCTTATCCTTGATTGAAAGCAACATGTGAGTCCTCCCATATTTTTCTAGGGTGTATGTGTTCATTCTCCCATCATGAATCACATTCATGTCATATTAACATGGTCTACCCAATAATAGATGACAAACATCCATGGGAATAACATCACATAGTATCTTATCATTATATCCTCATATCTTGAATTCAACTAAGCATTGTTTAGTGACAACTACCTGATGTCCTTTTTGTAGCCACAAAACTTTGTATGGGCTTGGATGATCAATCGTCTCCAGTTCAAGATTTTCTACCATATCCGTAGAAACAAGATTATCCATGCTACCACTATCCATGATGACCTTGCATACCTTGTTCTTGGTCTTGCAAGCAATCCGAAAAAGTCTAGTTCCTTGGACTGAACTCTCCACCTCCTTCTCTAGTGTCAAAAGAACTTTTCGCATCATCAGTGATCTTCCACCTTTAACGTCTTCTGCCTCAACATCCCGCCTCTGTGCTTTGGTGATGTGAGATATCCTCCTTCTTTCTTTTTATCTAGACACTCGTAAGACTTTTGCCCATTCTTTCCACATGTGAAGCATGTTATTACTCCACCTCTTCCTCTTCCTCTACCTCTAGTATGAGGAAAAGTATTATTGTCAACATAATATCCTCTTTGTTTAGTATGTTTCCCTCTTTGTTCAGCATAGTGCCCTTGTTGTGAGCTTCCACCTCTCTCAGTTCAAGTCTGAGGTTTCTTCCAGTCCTCCTTAGGCTTCTGATATTTATCCTGGGCAACTGATTTTCCTTTGGGCTGACTTCTGCCTCGGCCTCTTTGACCCTACTTTCGGCTCAACTTCTCATCAGCTTTTAGATCCATATGATAAGTATCTTCCACCATTCGGATGGTTACCATGCTCATTTCATCCTGGATATCATAGCTCAGATCATTCAGGTATCTGGCAACTTTTTCATCATCTCTCTCCCAATGAACTACCCTGATGTTCATCTTGTAGAATTCCTCAGTGTATTCTTTCACTGTCATCATCTTCTGTCTCAGGTTCTGCATTCTCCTGAACATAGTAATTTGATAATCCCTGGGGATGAATTTCACCTTCATCTTTGTGATCATTCTATCCCATCTCTTGATCCTCTACTTGCCTTTGCAGTGTCTGTGAGCTTGTACCTCATCCCACCACAATGTTGCATGTCCCTTCAATATTGTGACAGCATGATTGACCTTCTTTTCCTCTTCGACATCTTCATAGTCAAAGTATGTGTCCAGGGATCTAATCCAGTCTAGAAGCTCCTCTGCATCTAGATTTCCCTCATAAACTGGAATGTCCATCCTTGCTCTTGCACCCATTCTTTCAATAGCTCTAATAAAATGTTCATTTGCTACATCTTTGGTGGCAACTTCTTCTTCACGTTCAACCTCAATTTCACTCTTGGAATCACTAATATCCCTAGCATTAATTGTGCACTTCTGTGTTGTCTCCGTGTCTTCAAGTCTAGCGCATAGATCATGCATTTATTTTTCCATGGTTGGGTTAGTCATATGCCTACCTCTTCTTCTCAACATTTCCCTCTCCTCTGGTGGATCGGGTGTTTGTCTGTCCCTTCTCCTTGGCGGCATGGTGAAATTCCTTTTTTATATGCTACAAAAAACAAAGAACCTCTCTACGCTCTGATAGCCCTCCTCAACCCGTCGGTTGGAATGTTACGTACACATGATAGTTCTCCTCTCCTTGGCCCGAAGAGATTTCGAAAATGGCTCTTCTATTTCCCTTTCAGGAAATTTGCACCCACAATCAAATTTAAGAATTCCCTCCCACCCCTTTATACCTCGGGAGGTTGGACTTTGCACCTTTGCGAATCCGTTGGTCGAGCGTATTATCCCTCAATCTCTGAAACCCAACAACAGTCAATGCTGACCTTTCCTCTTTCTCTTTCGGTCTTTTCCTTATCGTGATTTTGGCGGTTGCAGTGTCAATCAAGTTGTTCCTGTGATTCCCGAAACCTGATCTACCAAATTTTTGATGCCCTCACAAGGTTGACTTTTCAAAGCCACTTTACTTCTTTCGGGACTTTGTACTTTGCAATATCACAAATCCTAATGCAGTGAATTTGGAACTTCACTCCATGAAACTCTAAAATAGTCAACGTAGTTTGAATCTGTGTCAATAGCGCACCACCTGTCTGCTTCACTGACTCCTCTGTGGCCCACATGATCCTTTTAGCCTTCGGGACTTCACGGTTCAGGATATCACGATTCTCGTTGCAAAGGTTACGATACTTCCACCTACGAAACCCCGATGTAGGAATCCACGTGGAAATCAAATGGCCCTTGTGGATTGGATCTACAGTCCTACTCCTCCTGAGCATAGAACCTTCCAGAATACTTGCAGTAACTCCCTTGATCTTCTGTGAGATCTGACGACTCATGGGATTTCACGAATTATTTTCAGAGAATTTCGACCGTCCATTCTTTTCTCTAAGAACCTCTGCACAACTAACCAAGGTGTCGCTCTCTGCAGAACTCATCCTCCTGCAGTCCCTCGTCACTGTGCCTTCCTTCAAACTCCTTTGACGGTCTAAATCCTTCTGAGCTTTCCACGACTCTGTGCTTTTTTAGAGAAACCCTTGCATGCACTCCTTGCGGCAGACTTTCAAGCACTTCCAAGTGTTGAATTTCTTCGACTCTGCACCCACCTACATCAGTAGTCTCTCAATGCTTCGCTCAGATTCAAAACTTTGAGACTTTACTTGGCCTGTGCACTCCTTGCATGGCTCCTCTGCTTGACTACACTTCTATGGAAATTGAGAACAAAAGCTATCTCTCTTGATCTTTAAAAGACAAACCTATGAACACCTTGTCGACACACTCCTTGCGGACAATTCAACTGCACTCTTTGCAGGAACTCTTGCTCAGATAGAGAAACAGTTGAAACTCATTCTTTTTCTCTTTCCTCTTAGATTTCAAACATTCAACAAGAAATCATTCATACATAGCATAAAAGTAATTGCATGACAGAACGAGTAAAACATTCATGAGCATAATATTCAAATATGTATACATAGAGAATATATGAACACTATGAGTCTGAATCACATCTTTCTTGTATTAATTCAGAACTTATGTACATGGAGTCTGCTACAAAACTCTCTCTGCTTCTCTTCTATGCTCTCTAGAATTATTTTACAATACATAATGAGGGTGTCTATATCCCATTTCCCTCTTGTTCTCTAAAACTGTCAAATCTACACATTCAATTCTACCTATTTGCATTAACTACCATAAATGCCTTCTATCTACTAAGGATGAGAGAAAATTAATCAAGTTCCGATTACATTATAGAAGTGCGCCTCCACTTGATGTTTCATTAATGGTTCAAGATATTTCAAAATTTGTGTTGGGCACTTTTCCATCTGTCCGTTGTCTCCGCACTAGCTCGCTTGAGATTCTCCTGCATCAGATCTAGAAGTCCAGGGTTCTCACACTTTAGGGCTTTGGTACTTCGAGATTTTTTTAGGATTGAAACAATGATAAGATCGGATGCCCGAACACCGACGTCACGTAGTAAAAAATCATATGGAGTTTTATTTAAAACCTCACGTGATTTTGGAACTCCGAATTCACGAGATTCTTTGATACTGATTGATTTTCGAGTCTTGACCATCAAAATTTAAACCTGTCTATTTTCTCACAATCTAATCCTGAAATCCACTACTCTAAATTGCTGTGTTTTGTCTTTCGGACATTTCCTGTGCATACAAAGGACTCGGTTGACCTATTGCATGTTCAATTATTGGTAAACCAAGATGGCATATATTTCAAACTCATACCAGAACATGTAATCACTGTAAAAGAAAGCAAAAGATGGTGCAAAATAAGTAAAGTTAGGTAGGGTCCATTGAAGTTGAGTCATTAAAACATGCACAATAATGTTGGATACTAAGAGGGGGTGAATTAGTAATAGAGAAATGTAATCTATTTTAACCATAAAATGAAAGTGTTATATCAATGTAGTATTATCATCCAATAGTTTCACACTAAATAAACAATGAACCAATGAGCAATCATACACATACACAATACTCTAGTGTTTATACATGGAAACATAATGCGAAAGAAAACCACATAATTATTTTTCTTATATGTATTTAAGAATTGTATTCATTTGAAAAACCAACTTCCTTTGTTTTTCAGCTGCAACTGGAAGGAGGTTCCAACCCCCTAGCTTCTCACACTACAAACTGAGGGAATCTCCAACTCCCCAATTCTCTGGATACAACCAGAAGGAGGCTACAACCCCCTATGTTCTCTTCCTACAACTAGAAGGTGGTTGCAACCACTTGTACTTTCCCCTTCCAACCACCTTAACGTAGAAGTACAATGACGGAACCACCGTCATAGTATCATTGTGAGATATACTGTCGTAAACCTATACCAATCAACTTGCATCAAAAAACCCATACAAAACAACCTGTAATCAAATTGTGCCATAAACAAGTGCATAAACCATGCAACAACATGTACCTAAACCTATACCATCAATGAGTGCATCAACCATGCACCAAAAATGTACCAAACATACATCAAATACACATAAACTATGAATCATCAATATGTACCAAAATCATCAACTATACACCTCATGTTTGTTCCAAATAATCAACTATACACATCATGTATGTGTCAACTCATCAACTACTTATCTCAACCATGTACCCAACATGTACCTCAACCAAAATCCCTCATCAATTTCATCATCCAAATCTGATTTGTAACTCTGTAATAGATCTGAAGTATTTGATCACATGTCTACAAACCTTCATTAACTTTAAAAAGAGACTAAAAATTTCATCAAACTTTACTTTAGTCTCACATGACTAATTTTGGATTAGTCAACAACTCTAACATGAACTAATCATAACTATGTACATGCAATGAATAAATATCTGAAAATAGTACACAATGTTTGTCAGTGTCTTTTATGCAATTCCTCTAGGTTTCACTACTTGGTACATCTCATGGAGTTATAGCAAAAATGGCATACCTTGTTCAATTCTGGCTTATTCTAGAGAGATAAGTTGTAGAGCGTGCCCCGCACAGAATATTTTTTTTATGGACATTAAAATCGTACATAGAATACTAGAAAATGTACTATAACGAATACATTTGTTCATATTGAATGTGGATATTTTATGAATAAGTTATGACATTTTTACCCGAAACACCTGTTTTAGACTAGTATCAGGACTAGCCACAAACCCTATTTTCTACATAGTGTAACTCCAAAAGTATGACGACCCAGAAGCTGAAGTTTTTGTCACAAATACTTCGATATGTTTCCTTAAAGACCTCCATATTTTTCAATCTAATTCATACTAGAAACAAAGTTATTGTGAAAATGGTGAGATGACTTGTAAATAACATACCTTAGAAAGCATCATCAAAAGAATTTATCCTTCCTTTAATTTTGGCCTTCTTTACTTCACCTTCCCTCTGAAATTCGACATACATATCCTTTGGTCACCAAAGTCACTTGTATATATTCAATATTCTCAAGTACGATTAAAATAAGAGACCCTTGCCTCTTAGGTATACTTGTACGTAACTTCCTCAAGGAGTTACCTTCTGACCATCTTAAACCACTTTTCGTATTTTAGGGATAACCCACTTCTACCACTTGTCAACATAGTAATTTCTACATTAACTTTATTATTTAAACAATTTCTTTTTCATCAATTTCAAATTATAGTATACTCATCACTTCACTTTATTATTTAAATCATTTCTTCTTTGCAACCACTTTGACTACTTTGACCTTTTTGGGCTTCTAGATGACTCATGAGGGTTGTCCAACTTCACATGGCCATAACTCTCTAATTGTGAGGATTTATGTGATGTTACACATACCACCAGAAATGGAATGACATGTTCTATCCATATAGAATAGTGTTATTTAAATAATGTCTTATTTCCAAACAATTTCACTACTTTAACCTTTTGGGGCTTCTAGATGACTCATGAGGGTTCTCCAACTTCACATGGCCATAAATCTCTAACTGTGAGGATTTATGTAACATTCCAAATACCACCAAAAATGGCATGAAATGTACTATCCATATAGAATATTCTTACCATAAAATATATTAAAATGCATACCATTATAGATCAAGCAAACTTTGTTCCATTACCCAAACCTTAGTTCCACCGAAATTCACTACCAGACTTTCTTGAAGGGTTGACATCAATGAAAACCAACCCAAATAATCAACAATCTCCCCCTTTGGATTTAATGACAACAATCATGCAATACTGAATTCATATCACCCATTCTCTTCCTGTGACCATCTGTCTCCCTGGAACCATGCCTCCGTGCTCTTTCTCCAAGCATTTAGAATTGCATCTAATAAATCTCTCCCCCTTTTTCATCAAATGGTATCTTTCCATATGGGGTTGCTCCCCCCCGACTGAATTCTTCTTGAAACTGATATCCCAACCTGAACTGTCCTCTTTATGTTGCTTCCTCATGTAAATCTAAGACATATAATATAATCATTCAAAAATGTTCATTTTGGAAGAGAAATTACTCTAAGTCTCTGTCAAAGATACTCAAAGGATTTGCTTGGAAGTGGTTTTGTGAAGATGTCTTACACTTGTTGTTTTTTTCCCACATATTCAACTCTGATGTTCTTCTCTGAAACATGTTCCCATAGAAAGTGATATTTTATTGGAATGTGCTTCGTCTTGGAGTGCATCACTAGTTTCTTTGATATATTGATGGTGCTTGTATTATCACAATAGATTGGAATGAGATCATCATACTCAACCTGTATATATGTGAAATTTTGTTTCATCGATAGAACCTTAGTACAACATCATGTTGTTACAATATACTCTACTTTGGTTGTAGATAAATATACTGATGATTGTTTCTTTCTTAGCCGAGATACTAAACACTCACCCAAGTAGAACATTGCTCCAGTGGTTCTTCACCAGTCATCAATGCACCCTTTCCAATCTACATCTATGTAGGAAATAAGTGATAGATCCTTTCCTTTTGTATACCATAATCCAAACTCTTTTGTTCCTTTGAGATATCTAAATACCCTCTTCACTACTAATACATGTGATTCCATTGGTGTTGCTTGAAATCATGCAACCTTTCCAACTTCCTTCATTACATCTAGTCTAGATTTTGTCACATATATTAAGCTACCAATCATTGACATGCATTTCCTCTGGTCTGTAGACTTTGAATCATCATTTTTTCTAAACTTACAACTAGTTTGAATAGGAGTGGTAACTAGTTTGCAATATTCCATTCTTAACCTCATTAGCATTTCTTTGATATACTTTGTTTGAAAAATAAAAATTCCTTGGTTTCTTTGACCTATCTGAAGACCTAAAAAGAAGGATAGTTCTCCAAGTAATGACATTTAAAATTCATTATGCATATCCTTTGCAAATTTCTATCTTAACCTTTCATCATTACTTCCAAAAATAATATCATTAACATAAACTTCAATTAATAAAATACTATCTTGAGTTACCTTAATGTAGAGGTTGTTGTTTGTAGTTCCCTTTTGGAACCCTGCCTATTGTAGATATTTAGCCAGTCTAGAGTACCATGCTCTAGGATCTTGTTTTAGACCATACAAGGCCTTTTGCAATTTGCACACATAATCTGCATTCTCTGACAGCTGAAATATATCTAGTTTTTCGATGTAGACTTCTTATTTAAGTTCCCCATTCAGAAAATATGATTTCATGTCCATATGATACACTTTAATATTCTTGGAGCATGCATAAAATAAAAGAAATCACATTTCTTACATTCTGACAACTAGGGAAACTGTCTCTTAAAAATCAATTCCTTCAACCTGTGAGTATCCTTTACATACCAATCTAGGTTTGTTTCTTGTAACATGTCCATCTTTATTCAATTTATTTCTAAAAACCCACTTTGTGCCAATCACATTCTTATTATTTGGTCTTGGAACCAATTCGCAAGTGTCATTCTTCTTTATTTGATCCAATTCTTCATCAATGGCCTTATTCCAAAATTCATCCTTGTTGGTCTCTTCAAAATTGTGTGGTTCAATCATAGATAAGAGTGCTAGGTGCATTTTTTCTGATGAATAGATTATTCTTCTAGTCTCAACTCCTACATCCTCGTTTCCGATAATCTAATATGAAGGATGATTCTTGTGTACTCATTTGCTAGGTGTATTTGGAGGAACTTGTTGAACTTTCTCTTCTACTTCTATTTGATCTTCTTCCTCTTCCTCTTCTACTTATTCTTCATATTTTGCTTCTTCTTCATAAAATTGTTCGATTGATTCATTTTCTTCTTCTTTTGATTCTTTTCCACCTGTTTCATCAATTGTTACATTGATGCTTTCAAAAAATTTGTTCAATCTCATATTGTAACACTTGTATTCTTTCCTTGTACTTGAGTAACCAACAAGTACTCCTTTTCCCACATGAGAATCAAACTTTCCCATTCTTCCATCTTCTCTTTTGATGTAGAATTTGCTTCCAAATATTCTAAAGTGCTTCACATTTCTTGGTCTTCCTTTCTATAGCTTGTAGGGAGTTTTGTCATTGTTTTTTTTGAGAATTACTCTGTTTTGAATGTGAATTGTTGTATGCACTAGATGTCTCCAAAAAATATCTATCAATTTGTAATCCATTACCATTATTCGAGCCATTTCCTGTGTAATTAACATCCATAATGTTCCTCTGTCTCTGAACCACTCTCTAAACCAATCTATGAGTCCATGCTCTCATCCACTATCATATATCTGTCCAAACCTATTAAGTGTTCTTAAAAATCCATCTATGTCCATATTGTCCAAAACTTTACCGCACAACTTTCCATAATGTTGACCTGTTTATTACTATATTATCATAAAATCTTCACTACTACAACTATCAAACTGTATTTCTGCTAACTGACTGTTGTGGATTTGTCTACTCAAACTCTTCAAGTTTCTCTAAGGATGGTTCTTTGGTATTTCGTAGCTATCGCATAGACTCTAGTTGTCTAATATTCATGTTACATGGGAGTCTCTAAGTCGGATGGCTCATAACAATTTCTTCTCTGATGTGTATTCATAATCATCTTCATTGGTAGATTCATCATCTCTCTGAGCTCTGACTTATTTCTTTCTATATGTGGATTCATCTTTCACTATAATGCATAATAGTACAATCTCTTAAACTTGTTTCTTATTTACATGTCCTTCTTTTCTTTCAGTTATTTTCCAAACCTTTCTGTATCCGACATCTTTCTTTTTATCTATAGAATTTTTTTCATATCGTTTTATTGTGATCTCTGAGACCTGGTCTTTGTTCACCTATTCTTCGTGTTTTATTATCAATACTTTCTTATATACTATATCAATGTTCTCTTTCATGGGAATATTGATCATGCTTCTACAATCACTAGTTGTGTGTCCATAGTTATGACATTTGTAACATTCAATGTTACATGGGGCCACATAGTTATTTCTTTCTTGAAATTTTTTATAATCCCTACAATCTACAGCCTTATATCCAAAATTAGTACAATAAAAAAAATGACCATAAAAGAAATTTGCATACCTAGGAGTGAATGATCTTCTTTGTGGTGCATTCCTTCTGAATTTCTTCCTTGATTGATCATAATCATGATTGAAGCTTCTTTATGTCTTGAACATGGATGGTCTTATTGAAGATGTATCTTTAATAGTTTTATTAGATTCTATTTGACCATGATTCCTTCCTTTGAGTACTTTTGCATGGCTCTTTCTATTTTCTTCATTCTTCTTTTCAAGAAACCTAGAGTGCTTCTCTTCATTATCTATAACTAATGTGTATGTTTATGTCTCTTCAACATTCTTCTTGATCTTGATCATTTTACTTCTCAACGTGACAAATTATTCTCCAATCTTCCCAGTCTCTTCTACTTTCTTCATTATCTGAGACTTCATGACTTATTTTGTTACTTTTTCTTCTTCAGGTTATATTTTTACTGTTCTTATTTATTCCTTAAGTCCTTTCTCGTATTGATGAAATTTTTCATCAAGATGGTTTAGATCATTAGTTATTTCCTTAAGGTGATATGCCAATATCGTTTCTCTCATTTATGCTTATTCCTTTTGTACTACTATGTTAGCTTCCAAATATTGCTTTTGATCTTTAATATTTTATTCGATATTTCTGGCTTCTTCTAGCCGAGTTCTTAAGTTCTCGATGAATTGTTGGGATTCTTCAAAAATGTCAACACTGTCCTTTTGTTTCATCAATTATTTCTTGAGTGACATGTTTCCTTCTCTTTATTTTCTTAGTTCATCCAAATCACTAATCAATTCTTCTTCATAATTGTCTTCTTTTTCAATTAGTTTTTCTGTCCCATTTCCTTCATGCCATTCTATTTTAAGATGTCTATGTTTTTCACAATTAAAGAAAAACAACATACCTATGTTGATTATGTAATCTTCATCTTCTGAATCTGTTTGACATGGTGAACATATTTCTTCTTGATTTGTACTTGCAACTTCTTTGGTATTTTCTAAATCTCTAATGGGTGAAGAATATATATCATGTAACTTATGCCAAATTTCTTTGACTGATGAACATTTAAAAACCTTTTCTCTTACCATATTAGGTAATCCTTCCCAGATGAAATCCATTGCTATTTTGGTATTCTTCTTCGATTCCTTCTTGGCTACAGTCTTTTCCCTTTTTGAACTATCATATCTTGTAATGACTGATAACCAAATATAATACCCCTATGCGTGTAAAAATACCTTTACCCTTCCACTCCATATCTAATACTTTAAACCATTCTCACCATTAAATAGTGGTAATCCATTCTCATAATAATCCACGATCTCCTTCCAGTCGTTAAATTGCTTTCTGAAGGAACCTTCTCTAAAACCAATTGTTGGATTACTGAGAGGGGGGATGAATCAACAATAGATCAATGTAATCCTTTTTAACCATAAAATGCAAGTGTTATATCAATGTAGCATTATCATCCAATAGTTGCATATTAAATAAACAGTGAACAAATGAGCAATTAGACACATACACAGTACACAACGTTATCCATCTACAACTGGAAGGTGGTTACAACCACTTGTCCTTGACTTTTATAGCAACACTTATGTAGAAGTAGAATGATCGAACCACTGTCACACTATCACTATGATATATACTATTGTAAACCTGGACCAATCAAATTGCATCAAACAACCTGTAACAACCTATACAAAAGAACATGTAATCAACCTGTACCATAAACACATGCATCTTAGGTTCTATTTGAATCTTATTAGAATTGAGATCCATTACATAGTCCTTGAAAAAAGACAAAAGACTTGTGTAGCGGATATTAATTTGGTCTTTGTGTGGGACATTTTATGCCATTAGTATGTAATTTTGTACAAAAATAATGGATCCTAGGGACTACACCATGGTCAAGGAATGAGGAATAAGGAATGAGGAACAATGAATGAGGAATGAGGAACACATACCAAGGAACGAGGAATGCAAATTGCATGAGGACTAAACATCGACAACAGGGACATGCGAATGGGGCCAACGTTGAAACTTTTTCAAATAGTTTTTGTATCAACTGCAATTTTTCATGGATAGACTATTGGCATGCCTTAATGATATGGGAGGGTTTTTGGACTCAAATTTGAGTGACACACCCACTTTATTCAATCATCAATTCATCATGTAAACCATAAACCCTAATTTTCTTTGAAAGTACCCAATTTGGTTGATGCAAGTTTTAGGATTTCGTCAGTTTTTCTTCATTTTTCTTTTAGGTTCTACATTAATGTATATACAATGTATCTGTGTCATAGTTGTGATGAAAAATCCCTCTATTTAGGTTATTTCTTAATCAACACCATCAAGATATTAGAGGC